>PVIH01013444.1:47128-58532 GCA_004025045.1 Sigmodon hispidus
ATAAAGGAGTGTTGGATTTTGTCAAAGGCTTTTTCCGCATCTAAGGATATGATCATGTGGTTTTGTTCCTTTAGTTTGTTTATATGATGGATAACATTTACAGTTTTTCATATGTTAAACCAGCCCTGCATTTCTGGGATGAAGCCTACTTGGTCATGGTGGATGATATCTTTTATACATTGTTGTATATGGTTTGCCATAATTTTGTTGAGAATTTTTACATCAGTATTCATGAGGGAAATTGGTCTGTAATTTTCCTTCTTTGTTGTGTTTTTGAGTTGCTTGGGTATTAGGGTGATTGTAGCCTCATAAAAGGAATTTGGCCATATTCCTTCAGTTTCTACTGTGTGAAATAGTTTGAGGAATAATGGAAGTTATTCTTCTTTGAATGTCTGGTAGAATTCGGCACTGAAGCCATCTGGACCAGGGCTTTTATTTTTGGGGAGGTTTTTAATGACAGCTTCAATTTCCTTAAGTGTTATCGGCCTGTTTAGGTAATTAATCTGGTCTTCATTTAATTTTGGTAGATGGTACCTATCCAGAAAGCTGTCCATTTCTTCTAGGTTTTCCATTTTTGTGGAATACAGATTTTCAAAATATAACCTGATAATTCTCTGTATTTCCTGGGGGTCTGTTGTTATGTCCCCCTTTTCATTTCTGATTTTGTTGATTTGGACACTCTCTCTCTGTTTTTTGATTAGTTTGGCTAAGGGATTATCTATCTTGCTAACTTTCTCAAAGAACCAAGTCTTAGATTCGTTGATTGTTTGTATTGTTCTTTTTGTTTCAATTGTATTGATTTCAGCTCTAAGTTTGATTATTTCTTGCTGTCTACTCCTTCTAGGTGAGTACGCTTCTAATTGTTCTAAGGCTTTCAGCTGTGCTGTTAGGTCTCTAGTGTAGGATTTCTCAAGGTTTCTCATATAGGCATCTAGCGCTATGAATTTTCCTCTTAAGGCTGCTTTCATTGTGTCCTACAAGTATGGATACGTTGTAGATTCATTTTCCTTGAATTCTAGGAAGACTTTGATTTCTTTCTTAATTTCTTCCTTGACCTAGAGATGGTTCAGCTGATTGATGTTTAGTTTCCATGAGTTGGTAGGCTTTCTTTGGATTTTGATGTTGTTGAACTCTAACTTTAGGCGCTGGTGGTCCGATATGTTACAAGGGACTATTTCCATTTTTTTGTATCTGCTGATATTTTTGCTTTATGACCAATTATGTGGTCAATTTTGGAGAAAGTTCCATGAGGAGCTGCGATATATGTACATTCCTTTGCCTCTGGGTGGATGGATCTGTAGACATCTATGAAATCCGTTTGCATCATAACCTCATTTAGACTCCTTATTTCTCTGTTGAGGCTCTGTCTGGTTGATCTATGTTGATCTATCCAGGGTTGAAAGTGGGGTATTGAAGTCTCCCACTATTAGGGTGTAAGAATTGATTTGGAATTCGAGCTTTAGCAGTGTTTCTTTTACATATGTAGGTGCCGCTATATTAGGAACATAAATATTTAAGATTGAAATCTCCTCTTGACCAATTTTTCCTTTGATGAATAGGTAGTGACCATCTCGGTCCCTTTTAATTGCTTTTAGCTTAAAGTCTACTTTGTTAGATATTAGGATTGCAACTCCTGCTTGTTTCTTAGGACCATTTGACTGGAAAATCTTTTCCCAACCCTTTATTCTAAGCCTGTGTCTGTCTTTGCAGTTGAGGTGTGTTTCTTGTTGGCAACAGAAGGATGACTTCTATTGTTGTATCCATCTTATTAGTGTGTGGCGTTTTATAGGAGAGTTGAGACCATTGATATTAAGGGAAATTAGTGACCATTGATTCATATTTCCTGCCATTTTTCATGGCAATTTGTTTGAATTTCCTTTCTCTAGGGTATTCTTCTGTGGACTTATTGATTGTTTGTGATTTTGTGGGTGTATCTGAGGTCCTTAGGTTGGAGTTTTTCCTCTAATACTCTCTGTAGTGCTGGATTGGTAGATAGATATCGTTTCAGTCTGACTTTGTCCTGAAATACCTTGTTTACTCCATCTATGGTGATTGATAATTTTGCAGGGTATAGTATTCTAGTTTGGCAGCCATGCTGTTTTAGCGTCTGTATAACTTCTGACCAAGCCCTTCTAGCTTTCATCATTTCCATTGAGTAGTCAGGCGTTATTCTGATGGGTCTGCCTTTATATGTGAGTTGGCCCTTTTCTTTTGCAGCTCTTAAAATACTTTCTTTGTTCTGTATGTTTTGTGGCTTGATTATAATGTGGCACGCTGACTTTTTTTTGTGATCATACCTATTTGGTGTTCTGAAAGCTTCTTTTATCTTTATAGGTATTTTCTTCTTCAGGTTAGGAAAGTTTTCTTCTATGATTTTATTGAAAACATTTTTTGTGTCTTTGAGCTGGTATTCTTCTCCATCTTCTATTCCTAATATTCTCAAATTAGGCCTTTTCATGGTGTTCCAGATTTCCTGAACATTTTGAGTTATGGCTTTTTTAGTTTAGTATTTTCTTTGACTGATATATCTATTTGAGCTACTGAGTCTTCCACTTCATAGATTCTATCTTCCATCTCTTGAACTCTGTTTGTTATGCTTGTATTGTGGTTCCAGCTTTTTTTCTTCAGGTTTTCTATTTCCATCTTTGCATCATTTTCTGCCTTTTTTTATTGCTTCTATTTCAGCTTTTAATTCAGCTTTTAGGTCTTTGCATGTTTCATTCATAGATTTGTTCATCTCTTCCAATTTTTTGTTTGTATTTTCTTCTACTTCTTTAAGGCTTTTTTTGTATCTTCTTTTAGAGCTTCGATGATCATCAAAAAGGAAAATTTAGTGTTGCTTCCTTCTGTTACCTCTTCATTGCTCAGTTCAGGTCTTGTATTTGTAAGATCGCCACTCTCTTCTGGAGTTACCATGTTGTTCTTTGTATTATGTAATTTTTTGCACTGACATTTGCCCATGGCTTCAGTGGTTCATGATTAGATGGCTCCTGGTCAGTTGTGGCACTCGGGTTTGTGTGCCTCCTGTCACCTCTCTGGTCAGGGTCTGAGTCTGTCCTTTTGTGACCCCTGCAGTTGTTGGCTCACTCAGTTCGAGATGGCGGTGAGTAGCCATGCAGATTCCTTCAGCAGGAGCTGTGGGTCTGGTGACCAGCAGAGTTTATCCACCCCTGCTCCAGAGTGCCCTGGGACTCTGCAGACAGCACTTGGTCCGAGAGCGGAACCGGAAGCTATGGGTGCTCAACTCTCCCTCCCTGGCTGGGTTATAAGTGCTTGGGCCTGGTGACCCCTCCTCACCTCTGGGCAGTGTCTGAGTCTGTCCTTCAGAGACCCCTGCAGATGTTGACTTGCTCAGTTTGAGGTGAGGGTGGATAGCCATGCAAATTCCCTCAGCAGGAGCTGTGGGTATGGTGACAGGCAGAGTTTATCTGTCCCTGCTCCAGAGTGCGCTAGGACTCTGCAAACATCACTTGGTCCGGGAGCGGAACCGGTAGCTATCGTTTTTATAACTCTTATATTTTGTTTCAGGTCGCTTTTCATTTAAAACTTCTGAGTAGGCAGCTATTTTTTTTTTTTACATAAATCGAGTATAATTTCATTCTGGGTAGATGATCAAGATAGTCCAGATAATTAGAGTCTGAGTATGTCAAGTTAGAAATCAATCACAGTGCATCTAGATGTGAATATTATGGTCATGTTATCTCTATAGGTTATATAAATGTGTTGACTAATTTCTGGCTATCTGGTTTTCATGTTTAAAATGTATGTTCTATTCATACATTTATTAACCTCTGAGCCATCTCTCCAGCCCCCCAATCATACATTTCTATCTATAATGGTTTTCCTAGCATTTCTCTCACACAAAAGTTAAGTTGTCTCCATTTCAAATGATATCAGTACAATTTCACAAGAGCTGTCATGGCAACTAAAATATTAGGAGATCACATTTTGTGAAAAGAGTTTGTGAAATAATTTACTGTGAGAAGAACATCTGAGAAATCTGTCTTTTATTCCTGAGGCATGTTCTCACCAATCCAATTTTAAGTAGAAACACAAGATAGAGCAGAGGTGTATAATAACAGCTGTGTTTCAAGAGGAAGGTGAAAATGCTAGGTACTTTAAAGAAAGCCTATAAATTAGATAGATTTAAAATTCATTTTTTTGAGAGCAATTCAAGGCGAGACCTAAAGAGGCAAAGTGAAAGGAATGTAAGCGTGTAGCAATAGGTGTAAGCCAAGACACACAAAAAAAAAACAAAAACATGTAGCCATAAAATTCATAAAAAGTAGATAAAATTAAAAGCTGCTTAACTGCAATTAATACTAGAACATGCTCATAACAGGTGTTATATAGTTAAAATAAATAGATATATTGAAAAAAGATAAAATACCATACATGTACCACCTATTCTGATTACATATAAAGGATGCCTTTATGATTAATAATTTTCAAAATGTTGGAGTACGGGGAAAGACTGCCATGAACTCTAATTAGTTTCCTGTTTTGAACATGAGAAGACTTTTGTATTAAATTTGCCTATCTTTTATGAAAAGTTAAGAGCTGTATGGTAAACCAGGTTTGGTGTCCCAAACCTTTAATGCCAGACAGATCTCTGTGAATTTGAGGTTATTTTATTCTGTAGAGTGTGTGCCTGTACAGCTAGGGCTACACAGAGAACCTCTGTTTCAAAATACAAAAGAAAAAGAAAAAAGAAAAGTTTCGGTTATCTTTCTAGTCCCTTAAACTAGATTTTCCCAAAATATTTTTAAAAAGATTTGTTTTGGCTCATTATTTTAGTGTACCATAGTAAAAAAGTTATGACCACAATGTTTATGGTAGCAAAACACCTGATTATTCAAATATCATCAGGTAGAAAACAGAAAACATTACAGAGAACACGTATACCAATTCTTTGTGGACATGCAATTGAGTAACCTACTTTATCGAAAAAATCAATATCCTCAGGACTTTACAACTTCCCAGCATGTGTTTGCCACTTAGGGATCATGAAAAACATCTGAGAATACAAAAGCTATTTTATATTAAAACCTCAACAATTTTAAGATCTGATGACATAAAGTCACAAGAGATATTATTTTTATATAACAAACTTTATACCTTAAACTATATAAATTAAGAAAACTCAGCAAGTATCCCCTTAAAGGGTAGAACTGTTTTGTGACTAACCATCAAAGTTGCCATGGCATTTCTTCACAGCATAAGAAAGCCTAATTGAGACAGCAGTCTATTAGTATTTAGAATTTAAAATTTATAGTGCTTTGTGTATCTTGTGTATACCCTCTAGCATATTTTCTTTTTCTTTTTTATTATGTATAAAGTCTCATCTTTTATCCATGTATCCCCTTGTTCAAACTCCCTTCTCCCTCCCTCCCCTCCCAGTCATTCTCTCTTCTTCCCATCTCCTTATCTCCTCACCAGCAAGGACAGGAGGTCCCAAGGTGGCTTAATTCAGTATCCACTCCAGGCAGATCCACTTTCCTCATCCCAATATTAAGACTAGATCAGATATCTCTTTATCACATGCATGAATTATTCATTATAATCGAATTTAAAAATTAGCTTAGTTTGGTGTGACATATCTAGTTGATAAAGGTGTGAACTGACTCACTTCTGGATTCATTGCCCTCCCTGGAAAATGAATGGGGGGGATGGAGTGGAGGAGCTGCAGAATGGCAGGGAGGAAAGGAGGGAGGGGGAACAGTAGAGGGGATAAGAAAAATCTTCTTAAATAAAAAATATTTTAAAAAATTAACAAAACTCCAGTCCTCTTCTTTAGCAAATGAGCTATCTAAGGCCCCACTATGATATCAAAGACCCTGCTTTAAACAAAAATATATCTCACTTTTTATCAGTGCTAAGTGATATTAAAAAACACATAAATTGTGACATAAAAATGATTCATTAAATATCCTTTGTCAGCTGGAACAGCTGGAGAATGGCCCCAACACCCAGCTGGCCCGCCTACAGCAGGAGCAGTCCCAGCCGATGGTCCTTCCAACCCCACGCCACTCGTCCAGCGACGCGCTTCCACTTCCATCTTCCCGGTGTCCTTCTTTCGTTGTTTCCCCCGAGTCAACCACGTTCCCACCAGCTCAGCACTCCTGCAGTTTTTCTGCATAGCTTCGGATTTCCCGCTACAATATCCATTAAAATTTGAGATAATTTGTAATTATATTTTACTTGCACACATAAAATTATGTTTCTTAAGGTCTAGCAAAGCCTCACTGATCTTCCCTGAGATCCTTGATATTATTGTACTTTCTCTAATCAATTTCACTATTAGCACTTGAACCAGTTAGTTTAAGGTGTTAATCCATGTTAATTTAAAATTAATTTTACTTTGAACTTTTAATATCTCTTGAGACACTGCTAGTAATAAGCACAAAATTATTCTTAAAACAAATTTTGACACAAAACATGAGAAGAAAATATTTGATGTCCAAAGGAAAATAGAAGAGTATTGCATGTTGAAGATAAATGGTAATATTATGAAGGCTGAATTTTTCCATCATTTCAAGTATTATATCTTCAATAAAAATAGTAAGTGCCTGATTATATACCACCCTAATATTTATTTCTACATGCTCATGTAAATCTGAACAATAAATCCGGCATATATAATTAGAAAAGAACTTTAAGTAGGGAAATGGGATGGGACAGTTAGAAGAATAAGGGTTAAAGGAAGAGGGTAATAATGCTAAAGATGTTTGAAAAATTGTATAATTATTGTATATTTTGAGTATAATGGTAGCTGTCATATATAGCGAATGGTGATCCTTTGATAAAGCATGAGTTGTTGGTAAATTAAAAGCTTCTGTGGGATATAGCTCTTATACACTCTAACTATGTGTTGCTCATATTAGTTTAATATAAGGCTAATTGGTCAGTATCTAGGCAGGAAGTTAAGGTGGGGAAACCAGACTAGGAGAATTCTGGGAAGGGGAAGGCAGAGCAGCAGATGCCAGCCAGACACGGAAAGTAAGATGAGAATACTGTACTGAGCAAATGTAACAAACTATATGACTAAGCATAGATAAAAATTATGGGTTTATAAAGTGTAAGAGCTAGTTAGTAAGAAACCTGAACTACTAGTTCAGCAGACACCATATTATTAAACTCCTAAGTCAATTATTTGGGAAGCAGCTGGTGAGTAGTTGAGAGTTTCTGGCCTGGATACAAACCAAAACTTCAAAAAGTCCATTGCCAGGTATGGGATATCTCTGCTATTACAGAGTTTCTGATAAGGTACTCTGAGCTCCTCCAATATACGACAAAATATTGCCATTGTTCTTGTGATTTGGGATTTCTTCTGTATGCTATGAAATACCATTGGATAATAAAGATACTCTTTTGGCCTATGGCAAGCCAGTTTATTGGCAGGCAAAAAAAATCCAAGCATGGATATAGAGGAAAGAGGGCAGAGTCAGACAAAGATGCTGCAAGCAACCCCATAGAGTGAGAACTAGATGTAAAGAAAAAAAAAACCTCAGGTAATCTATGAGCCAAGTGGTAAATCATAGATTAATAATATTAGGTTGAGTTTAATCATAGCAACTAGCAACAAATAAGCCTGAGCCATAAACCAAACAGTTTGAAACTAATATAAGCCTTTATATGGCTACTGGGACTAAGCAGCCACAGACACTGTTACTACAAATGCCATTTGAACATGGAGTAAGATCTACATAAACTTAAGAATGCTTTAAAAAGATTTTAAAGAAGAGCCCAAACCATCTTTCTAGTTGTGCCTCGAAAGTGGGCCATGGTACAGAGTAGTTCATGAGTTTGAGTTACAAAATGTCAGGCTTGCAGCCTACAGCATAAGCTCCAGCAAGCCTGGTTCACACAGTCTCACATTAGCCTTTGGTATAGACACAAATTGCATATGATAGATTTAAAGTTTTTATTCTTACAGACAAAAAGAGAAAAAAGTAAAAGATAGCTTCTTAGTAGCAGCATTTTTTTGGGGGTTATTTGTGTAGTCTGGTAGCAAGCAGAGTTGTGACTCCTTGATAAGAAACTTCCTGACTCAGCTTTAGAGGTAAAAAATGTGTACCATTACATAAATGAATAAATGAAGTTTGTCAACCCAGGCCCTGAGATGACAATTCAGCTTCAGCACCATGCACAGCCTACCCAGAACACAGCCAGCATAATAGTAGCAAGAGAACAGACAAGTCCCCAGGAACATAGCTGAGAACTGAGAACTCAAGAGGTGACAACTGGATAAATAGCACTTCAAAATAACAAGAGCAGCTGAGCCTTAGAATACATAGATGATTAAGAGCCCTCAGAAAAACAACTCACTAAAAGACAACCAAGAACTAACCAAGAGTGATTTGGGAAACCAATGGGCAGATGACAGTGCAAGAATACATCCAACAAAACAAAGCTCAATGAAGTAAATGGTCCTATTGTTTCAAGACCTGAACATAACAATGAAGAGGGAACAGAAGGGAACAACCTTCAATATAGCTTTATGGAACTAATAGAAGCCTTAAGAGAGGATATAAAAAAATTCCCTTAAAGAAATAGAAGAAAATACAAGCAAAAATTCGAAGATATGAACAAAGTCATGAAACAAAATAAAGTAAACCAAAAAAAGGGAAAGCAAACAGGGGAAAGAAATTTATCAAGAATTAAAAATTGAAATAAAAACAATAAAGAAGGCACAAACTGAGACAAAACAAGAAATAGAAAATCTGATAAAAAAAAAAAAAAGATCTGGAAGCACAGATTCAAGCATAACCAACAAAACCCAAGAGATGGAAGAGAGAATCTCTGGGATGGAAGACTCAATAGTGGTAATAGATACATTAGTTAAAGAAAACACTAAAACCAAAAAAGTCATAACACAAAATATCCAGAAAATTTGGGACACTATGAAGAGACCAAACCTGAGAATAATTTGAATTGAAGGAGAAGAATTCCAGTTCAAAGGCACAGAAAATATACTCAAGAAAATCATAGAAGAAAACTATCTCAACCTAAATAATGAAATGCCTATAAAGATACAGGAAGCCTACAGAAAACCATATAGACTAGACCCACAAAAAAGTCTGCTTGCCATATAATAATTAAGCCTCAAAAACTACAAAACAAAGAAAAATACTAACAGCTGCAAAAGAAAAAGGTCAAATCATCCAGAAGGTCAGACACATCAGAATAACACCCAACTATTCAATGAAAACAATGAAAGCAAGAAGATCCTGGACAGTAGTTATACAGACACTAAAATAGCATGGCTGTCAACCTAGACTACTATACCCAGCAAAATTATCAATCACCATAGAGGGAGTAAACAAGATATTTCATGACATAACCAGATTTAAAAAATACATAACCATAAATTCTACCTTGAAAAAAGCCCTAGAGAAAAATACTCTAACCTAAGAAAACCAGAAACACCCGTGTAACCACAGACAATTAATAAGCCCACAGAAGAACCGCTGCCCTGAAAAAAAAAAAAAGCAAGCTACTACCAAGAAGGATAGGAAATATTGATCATTGGTCATTAATATCCCTTAATATCAAAAGACTCAATTCACCTATGAAAAGACACACCCTAACATGATGGATACAAAAACAAAAACCATCCTTCTACTGCATAAAAACAGACTTGTGGATCACTGGAATTGAATTGAAGACCCAAATATTCACCCACACACCTATGAACACATGATTTTTGACAAAGAGGCCAAAAATATTCAATGAAAAAAAGATAGTATCATCAACAAATGTTGTTGGCATAACTGGATGCTAGTGTGTAGAAAAATGGAAATAGATCCAACCTATCACCTTTCACAAAAATTAAATCCAGGTGAATCAAACACCTCAACAGAAACATAGCTACACTGAACTTTTTAAAAATGAAAGTGGGAAATACCCTCCAATGCATTGGCGCTGGTGACCACTTTTTAAATATAACATCAGTAGTGCAGACACAAAGAACAACAAACAATCAGTTGGACCTCCTGAAACTCCAGTTAACCACGCCCCGCTTGTCTCCAGGCCTATGACGCGATCGTTCACATATATAGTTCCTGATTTCCCGCTACATCTCCCCGTTTTGTCTAAATAGGAAGGTTTTAAACTAGGTATAAAACTATATATTATAGGGATCATCATAAGACGGTGTCTGGGAAAGAGAAAGGTACTAACATAAGTGAGGTCAAACTATTGTTAACAAACAATGACTATAAATTATAATTTAATATCTAAAATGTTGATATGAGAAAATGTACAGGGATTGTTTTCAGGCTGTTTATCTTAAACAATAGAGTTTTAACACTTGAGTGTCTTTGTTGAAATGTGAAGTAATAACAACCTCAACTATCTAATCTTTAACACTGTTAAGACCTGAGAAGGAAAATATATATCTAAAGTTGGAAGCATGAAGTAACTTTTAGAATTTAGGAGAAGACAACATCAGTTAACTATTTGGACAGTCATCCACCACTTCTCTGTATAACGGGAGCATCTATCTTTGTGGCTACTGGCCTAGGATATCTGACAAGTTTTTATAGAAGCAGGGTATTTTTTGGTAGGACCGTCTTATCCTGTCTAGGCAGGCTTTGGCAGTCTCTATCCCTCATCCCTGTTCAGGCGCCAATTATTGCGGTAAAAACCCGCCCTGAGATATGTTTTAAATGGGGTTTATTTTGTGAAAATCGCTTACAAAACAGAGCCAGCTTTAAGAGAAGATGACAGGATAAGGTTGCAGCGCTCCAGAGCCTTTCTTTTTTTTGTTTTTGTTTTTGTTTTTGTTTTTGTTTTTGTTTTGGAGATAGTTTATTAATTTGAAAAGATCTTAGTAATATTTGTTCATAGATTTTTATATCCTATAACTTTATAAATTTTATTACTTAAACAATGTCCATGCCATGTTCAGAGATTTCCATATACAACATAGTGCCCAAGGTGAGCAACGATAATATAATAAAATCATTTATAGTATAGATGTTTTTATTTATTCCTTCTTGCTAACTTCTCTGCGTAGGATATTTATGTTAAATAGACATAATGAAGATAGAAATATTCTAAGAAAAATATTTCAGCATTCCATAATTGAGTATGATGATAGTTTTAGCTATATCATCTATAATTTTAATTTTATTGATCTTTTTGTATATTTGTGAATATATAATTTCTTTTTTTTTCTTCCTTCTTTATTTTGTATTTATCAAAAAAAAAACACAGTAAAAAGAATTTAAAATGTGGAAGAGTTAACAATAACTATACAAAGGATAAGAATGATAAGCATGGCTTATCAAGGGAAGAAATACAAATAAGATTGCTACACCTATATTTTCTTTGTGTTCATCTTTCCCTCTGAATTTTTTTTTCCATCCCTGTATATCCTTATTCAAGGTCTCTTCCCCCT
>PVIH01013445.1:6125-58515 GCA_004025045.1 Sigmodon hispidus
GTCCCTTGATGCCTGCCCCCTCCCTCCCTCCCTCCCTCCCTCCCTCCCTCCCTCCCTCCCAACCCGCCTCCTGTGTCTCCCAGCCCTGCTCTGACGTGGGAGGTGAGGGGGGTGGGGGGTTGGATGACTCACAGTGTTATGATGCAGTTCCACAACACACAGCCACATTTACCCACAGACCGAGGTACAGAACAAGAGGCACCCACCCTCTGGCCCCCAGCAGCTGTCCAGCCTGCAGCCCCAGTTCTCCACCCCACAACTACCCTCCTTCAATCCTGTCCCCTTCCCAATTGAAGGAACGGAAAGAGAAGAGAGAAGCGTGAGCAGAGAGATTGAGAGAGATAGACGGAGATCTCTGGAGCAGACCTCAAGGTGAGGGGGCAGCCCTTCTCCAGATCATTTTTTTCCCCTTTGCAAATTTTCTCCTCCTGCTGCGTGTTGCTTTCTCCCCTTTGCAAAAGCATTATTCATCCACCCTTTGTCCTCCCTTCCCCCTCCCCGGTGCCTCCGCTCCTGTCTCTCGGCTCCCCCATCCTTCCCCAAGCTCTCACGATTCTCTTGCACTTATTTCCCGGCAACTTTGGCTCCAGCATCAGACATCACTGTTTATTGTTTTTGTTGCTAGTGCAGACCCCCAAAGCCCGCCCTGGGAGCTGGCTGCGCTGCTAATTATTCGGACCATACCATACTGAAAAAGCTGGCCCAGGGGGAGACAAACCCTCAAAGCAATTGAATCTATCCATTGTGAGCATGAGTCCCCCTCCCCCTATTTGTTCCCTGAGCGGCTGTGGCTCCTCAGCTGCTTCCACCAGCCTATACCTCATCACTTCTGCTGTCAGTTGCCAGTCTTCCCGGTTGCTAGCCCTTCTGCCCCCCCCACCCCAACCTCCTACAGTCCAGCCCCAGCTCGGCGTCAAGGAATCGTCTTCTTCTTCCCAGCTCTCACCTTTGGTTTTGGTTGGTTGGTTTCTTTCTTTCTTTTTTTTTTTTCTTCTGCCCCCAGTCATTTGCCTGATTCTCTTCACCCGATAACGAGAGGTGGGAGATGACCCCAACTCTCCTTCTATGATGATTTTTTTCTTTTGGCCTTCTTTGCAGCTTCTGCTCTGCTGGACAGAGAAGCAGGGGACAGGGAGGGAGGCGTGACGATGACAAAGGACAGGATGGGGAAGGAGCCAAAGATAGAGGGAGGGGGGCAAACCTGGCATCTCCTAGTCCCTTGAAGTAAGTGTTTCAAGGAGGAACCTTGAGGGGAACTCGAAGGCAAAGTTGAAGGCAGATCAAGGAAGTAGCAAGGAGCGACAGAATACAATGTCACCCTGAATTTGGCCCAAGGTGCCTTCCTAGGACTCACTCAGCCAATGGTTGGGAACCAGAAACTGAGGATGGCCTCAGGGTTTTGTGGAAAGAATGTATGGCAGCGCATGGAGAGAACAGAACGACGGGTTGCTTATGGCCACCACAGAGAACAGGAGAGCAGCCTGTTTGTCCTGGCACTTGGAGCCATACTGCCTCCTTTGCTTGGTGGTCTAGCATCGCTAGAGCACTTAGCGGGCATCTCTGAAGGAGACACAGGCTACCCCACCCACAGCTGCAGGCTTTGGCACCTCACCTGCTTATCAGAGCTCACAGATGACGCCTCCCGCCTTATCCTCGGCCGGCAGTATCCTCAGCCACACCGGGACTGGATACTAACTAGCGTCTCAAGATGCTTAATCAGAACCCTGCAATTATTTCATTTGCTGCTGCCCCATGACTGGTATTTGTCCTGGGAGGAGAAACATTTTCTGCCTTGTGTCCCAAAGCTCAGCTCTTAAAACTAAGAAGTCCCCTTACCCGATGTTTTCTGTTAATGTTGCTCTCACACTATACCACAGTCTAGTATAGCCCAGGAGTCTGGCTTCTGATGTGTTGCTCATTTCCCAGCTCTCAGACTTGCTGGAGGAAAGATATTTTTCTCCTAGGGCTAAGTGTCTGTCTTTAACTCAGAGCTACAGTAACAGTGATAAGACCTAAGAACCAGAGGCTAGGAAGACAGCAAATTCTCCCTCTAGCCTGGGGTATCCTGCCCAGAATGCAGGATAGGTAAGGTTTGAGACCCTGAAGAAGCTACCAAGTTCTGTGGAGTTCCAGGACTCAGGACCCAACCCCAGGAAAGGGCTAAACAGTGCATATACCCATCTGCCTGTTCCTCCTTCCTCAAATGTGGACCAATTGTATTACAAATGCCTTGAGACAGAGAAAACAAAACCCAACTCAAGTAGTCTTCACTTTTAAAAGGTTCTGAGCTCATGTTGGGGGGGGGCAGTTTCTCACAGAACTGGACACAAGGGAAGTCTCTGCAGGTGATGTTGCATCTAAGTTCTGCCAGCAGGCTGCTCTCGGTGGAAAATGCTGGAGGCTGCTATTGCCTCTGGAGAGAGAAAGGTACTAAGTCCCTGGCCATGGCACAAGATGCCTGGAACCGCTGCCAGAACAGAATGGGACTCTAGGGGACAGAAAGTACAATGGGAAGCTGAGGGCTGGTGGTGATGGAGAAGGGGGGTTACAGATGAACTAAGCCCCATCTTCTTTAGTCACTCAGGATTAGCACCTCATAAAGTCACATCTCCTCTGATGCACCTTCGTTTCTTACCAGGTGATTTCCATTTCTATCTGGTTCTCGTCTGGGGGGGCCCTGGTCGGGCAGCCCCCCCACTCTTCTACCGTCCTGAAACACGGCTCTAGCCAATCTGCTCCGCTGCTTTACCTGCGACCGTCTCTGTGGGGGCTGCACGGCACCAGCCCCCCCAGCCCGCCAGGGCATCGTCCTCCAGCCCGTCATGCCTAGCTGTGACCCTGGCCCGGCCCCTGCCTGTCTACCCACCAAGACTTTCCGCAGCTACCTGCCCCGCTGTCACCGCACGTACAGCTGTGTCCACTGTCGAGCACACTTGGCCAAACACGATGAGCTTATTTCCAAGGTAACACTGAATGAAGTGAGAGCTTGCCACTTACCCCAGGCTTTCAAGTCTGAAGGCAACGGGAGCATTTGAGGTCTCCCGCCACTTCAGCTGGGCTTTAGGCAGTGGAGCTGAGGCATACCCAGTGGTCACTGTCTGTCCTGTTTCCACAGTCCTTCCAAGGGAGCCATGGCCGGGCCTACCTGTTTAACTCCGTGTGAGTCTACCTCTTTCTTTGTGTGTGCCTGTGTTGTGTGTGTGTGTGTATATGTGCCTGTTCTCCAACAGCTCTCTTCTTTGAAAAATTGGGGTAAGCTTTCAAAAGGATGTTGCACCGCTGGTCTTACCTTCTCCTTTACAAAGGGGTTCAGAAGAGCGGTCTAAGTTTTGCGGGGTAAAAGAAGGCCCAGGCGCTGATGCTTAAAGGGGTGGACCGCTGAAGGTGGACGCTTCTAGTTCTCCCCAGGCAGAAATCCTTTGGGTAGGCTGGGGGAATGGACTGACAGAACAACCCTACTGTGTGCTGGGTCCTTGTTTCCTGAGACAGGGTCAACGTGGGTTGTGGGCCAGCTGAACAACGCCTCCTGCTCACAGGACTCCACTCGGTAGCTGACATTTTCTGTGAAAGCTGCAAGACCACCCTGGGCTGGAAGTATGTAAGTATTTGAAGAGGACCACTTCCTAGACAGTCCCCAAGGCTCTCCAAACCCAGGCCTTTGCATGGTCCACAGAGGGAGCTTGGAACTGGGTTGGCCTCGGTGTGGGGAGAGAAGCCTGGAGAGGAGACACACTTCCCATGGTCACTACTTTACTCCCCACTAGGAACAAGCTTTTGAGACCAGCCAAAAATACAAAGAAGGGAAGTACATCATTGAGATGTCACACATGGTGAAAGACAACGGCTGGGACTGAGGGGCTCAGCAGGCTCTGCCCCTCCTCCGCATGCCCATCTCCCTCACACCAGTCCCCTGTCCCTGTGAGCAGTCCACACCAGCATGAGTACTGCCCACCCCTGGGGAAACCTGGCTCCAGATGTCCACCGCCTCCCTTCCCCCACCACAGCAGTACCAGGTCCCTTTGGAACAGGAGCCTGGGATATCCCAGGGGTGGTTAAGGCTCAGGAGTGGGTAGCAGTCAGGGAACTACAAAACAGGGGCGAGGAGATGATTGTGAACTCAGGCAGATAGAACTGTGAGCTACCAAACCTTGATCGGCCTTTTTTTGAATGAACAGGACAAATATTGGTGGGACTAAACCACAAAATAGAAAAGACTTAGATTGGAGTGAAATTTTGGTCTTAGATATCAGGGCCCCAGAGTCTGAGGGTAGTTTACCCAACCCCGTTTTTAAAGAAAAAACAAACCCTAGACCCTGGGAAATCAGTTACAGGGGTTTCCATTTCACTCCACTGTTTACCTTGGCACTAAAGAGGCACTTTTAACTATCTAATCTTTGCCATGGGGTGGGATGGGAAAGCTGTTCCAAGAACAGCCCCCACCCCCAGCTGGCTGTTGCCAGAGAGCAGTCTTTATGGGCATTCCCCAAGGGTTAGCCACTGCTCCCTGGGACCCAGTTCCTTGGAGGTAGGTGGTGGATCATCGGGCGCTGCGGGACCAGTCTTTCCAGTGACTGCCACCAGCGAATGAAAACTTTTGTATGATACATAAAGCGTTTGGGTCTATTTTTAATAAAAAGGGGAAAAGCAACTGTGAGGTGCTGTCCTGGCTTTCCTTCCGTAGGTATGGACCCTGTACTGCCGACAGTATGCACACCAGCCAAGGGTCCCCTTTTTTAGACCAGTAGGAGGCAGCAGTTGCTTTGTCTCTGGCAAGACTCTCTACCTGTTTCACAAGCAGTAAGCATCCAGGTGAATGAGGCGTGGGTTTTGATGAGCTTGTCCACGGGGAGCATCTAATGTTTTCAGTTCCTGGACTTCTCAGTGAGGCTACTTTTTTTTTTCTTTTAATTTGCACTCAGAGTAAGCAACTAGTGCAAACTTATCCCACAACTTGGTAGTTTTTCTCCTTGTTCTTTTTGGCCTGGTTCTAGAATGTTTTAATCAACTCACGGATACCCCTGAAGCTAAAGTAAAAATCTATGCAGAGATGTTGCTGGCAGTTGATCCTAAGTGGGCTATAGCTCAAAACTATAAAGAGTGATGTAAGGAACATGGTTGGGGAGCACTGATAGGGAATTTCAATTAGGAGCAGCGTGGTCCCTTACAGGAGAGACTATATGTATGGTAGGAATCTGTTAAGTCACATCCTTATTTCCAGACCAACCCACAGGCATTGCAAATGTCTATAGGTATATATTACTTGCTAGGCACTGTGTTGAACTTCAGGGATGCATGGTGAACCAACTAACCATGGCCTGACTTGGAGCTTTCAGCCTATTGGCTAGAAGAAAGCTAGGTAATCCTAGCCAAAGATAATGGCTCTTGTACAAAGGCAGTTTTTAAGAAGAAATCTTGCTCAGATTTGGAGAGTCAGGGATGGCTTCACAGAAGAGAGACCATGACGGAAAGATGGACAAAGGGCAAGCAAGACCAGGGAGACTCAGACAGAACTGTGTGATATGGTACAAACTTGGCTAATTGTGGAAACTGTTCTTCTATGGCTAGAAGTGCAAGAGAAAGAGACATAAGAGATTAAAATGAGAGTTAGAGCTGTAAACCTTGTAACAGTGGATGTCAGCCTTCGACCCCTTAATACAGCTCCTCATGCTGTGGTGACCCCCCAACCATAAAATTATTTTTCTTGCTACTTCATAACTGTAACTCTGCTGCTGTTATGAGTCATAATAATGTAAGTATTTTTGGAGACAGAGGCTTGCTACAGGCTGATCAAGGACACCGAGGAACGTGGACAAACTATTATTCCAAACAGTCTTATATAGTCTAGGCTGACCTTCCAGCTTGCTACGTGACCTTGAATGTCTGATCCTCCTGCTTCCATCTTCCCAGCATGCTCAACCATACCTGGCTTTATGTTGTGCTGTTCAGGGCTTCCAGCATACCCACCTCAAAACTCAAGAGTAGAATGACATTGTCAGATAGCTGTTTTGTACCAGACATGAAGCTTTTGTTTGGGGGAGAGGCCCACAGGCAAATGTGTTACCTCTGGTTTGCCTGGAACGTCCTATGTAGATCATACTAGGTTCCAGCTCACTTGGTTTTACCTGCCTTCCAAGTGCTGAGATTAAAGGTATGCACCACTATGTCCAGAGAGGCTCAGAAAACGTTCATAGCTTGAAGTAATATATTTAGAGTTATGTATACTATCTCGAATACTGGTAACACTAGAATGGAGAGACTGGGCAGGACAAAGAACTGGCAGGCACAGAAGGGCAAATACATCTGAGTGCTGGGGCAAAAGAGTGTCTGACCCATTGTTCAGTTTCCCTGATACCAACCATCTTTTAATCTCTTGGTCACACCAGAGCAAGCTCAAAACGACTCAAGGAGAGTCCTGTGAAAGACAGAAAAGTAAATGGCATGGTTGTGGAGCAGGAGACGATGCTGGGCCTAGCTTAAGGGATTAATCTTTTAAGACCACAAGTAATACTGTTCAAATCTTGAGTGCCCAGGCAGGCCTGCTCTCAAGAGCTATCACCATTGAGTGATGTGATCAGGGGGTCATGCTGAAAACTTAGGGTGAAGAGACCTTCTTCCCACACATAACAGGTAGAGGATACTAGGGATACTGAAGACTCTTTGCCTAGGCTCCATTCCTGTGTACCTTCTTACTCCCAGAGGTCTTCTGTGGACCTCCTAAATTCTCCCACACTTCACCAATGGTCCATTCAAAGCTTGTCTGAAAACCTAGACCTTGTTTATTTAAGGAGCTGCCCCAGGCTTATTCTTAAAAAGCTGAGGACATCCTCATATGACCAGCAGGTGGCGTCAAAACCTTTCAGTCCCCCCTCAGTTCAAATCTCTCCTGACCAAAACAAAAACAAACAAAAAACCCATGGGTACCTTCCTGCTGGGCTCAGGACAGTTGTAACTGATGAGCTCAACAGCCTTAGCCAACTTTTCTAGCCCCATTTTCCCCATTTAACAGACAAGGATGTTACTTGCCAATAAGTAACAGGCTCACAGTGATGTATGCAGTGTCTAGCCTATAAACTGCTCTTGTAAATGGCTCCATAAATCCAAACTTTCACCAGGGTAGCTGAATGGTGCCCAGTTGGGAGAAAAGCAGTAAGCTGAGGAGGAGGCTGCCGGCACTCGGTAGCACTACAAGGCCGATGCCCTTTTAACATTGCACTGCTCGTTATAGGTGAAGACAGTAGCACAATGTGAAAAGAGCTCCGGCCAGCAGCAAAGACATGCCGGGCCTTCCTCCTCACCCTTTCTCCAGCCCCTCGGCCCACTCAGCTCACAGCCTTCCTCTCTTCCTCACCAGCAAAGATCCATTTTCCTTGAGGGGTGCAGGACCATAGGAGGCAGCTAATGGATTCCTAACATTTGCAAAATACCTCCTCAAAGGAAATAACTGTTTTGTTTGATAAACCCATGAGATTGGCATGTCTGCCTGCAACTTTTCAGAGAGAACCATGCCACCTAGAAGCACAGAACCTTCTACTCATCTCCAGTCTAAAGTTAATGTCTTAATTTTTGATAAAGAAGCCTTAGAGGTCTCAAGGTGATGTCTCAGGCGATGGACCTCCATAGTTACAGGTGCTTAGGCAGGAGACAGGCTTGCCGATCTGGAGGTGCAAGCATGGTTTCCTTTCTGAGGTCTTCAAAGCAATCTATGAATGTGGAATTAAGCAAAAATGGTCAGTGATTTAGCTGTTGAGGTTAAGGATAAACTTTCATTGGTAGAGGGATTAGAAGCCCAGTTTTCCGTCCCCCCACCCCAAGTTTAGTATAGTTGTCTTCATGCTCATTTTTATGCCCCTAGTCCACCATCCTTAACAGGAACTATGAAGCCTGGGGAAAACTCAGAGCCAGGTGCACTTGGAAACCCAAAGACTCAGAGCCTTACAGAGCTCTAGAGTCATAAGCCAGTTAAAACTATTGACCAAAAGCCAGCTACAGTTTTGACCAAAAAGACAGAGGCTGAGAGGCCACTCCTTCCTGTGGAGATCCATTCAGACCATGAAGCAAGCAGCCTCAGGGAGACCCCCCTTCCCCCTCCACTGCAACAAGCAGGAAAAAATGGAGGATTGAATTCCATTGGGGGCTCTTCCTCTGGGCTTCCCTCTCTAGCCTCCTCCCACCCCCTCAGGAAGCAGGAGAGGTTCTTTCCCGCCTTCCCAGGCAGAGTTTGTTCTTGTAATCTGCAAACACAGGGCCCTGCCCCAGTTTGCACAGTTCTAATGGACAAAAACTGACCCCCGCTTGGGTCAGTCGCCAGGCCTCTCTGCTCCTGGAGTTGGGCAAGCCAGTTGGGAACTGGACCAGGCCAACATGGGGCAAAGGGACAAAGACAAGACTACCCAGTAAGCTTCATGGTAGCCAGAGAAGATTCTTCATCAAGGAGTCCCCAGATCTTCGCTTAAGGGGTGAAGGAAAAGGCTGCTGAGTCCCTTGGAGCTCACGTGCCCAACTCATTCCTGAGAGGGGAGACCAGAAATTCAACAGCCAGAAGGACCCCTCCCCCACCTCGGGCCTAGGAGCCATCCCCCCAGCTCCTTCCAGAAGCCAGTGCAGAAACAGAGGAGGAAATGGGGGAGGGGAGGCCCTGGCTCAAGTTCTCTCCACTCCCCCTCCTCATTGGCCACCATCTTCCGGCCCCTGCCCGCCAGAGCAGCAGGGATGGGGCCCAGCCTGTGGAAAGGAGAGAAAGGGCAGGTGGGGGGTTAGCTGGAGCAGCGGGGGCAAGGGGCTGGCTCCAACTGTCTCCTCCTGCAATCCCCCCACCTCCTCCTGCAACCATCCCACCTCCTCTTGCAACCATGGCGACGGGAGGAGGAGACCAGGAGGGTCCTGAAAGCCCTGTTCTGTGAATGGGATGAGAGGGGCAGCTGGGAAGTGTGGGGTGAGGGGCGCTTTCCCTCGACACCCAACTGTGCCCCTGCCACACCTCGAGGCTGGACCACACGCGCTCGCACGCACACGCAAACTCTCAGCCATACTTGCTACACAACTCACCCCAACTGGAGGGTGGGGGGCACAGCTCCCCACATCCTCACACCCCACTGCTACTAGCTGAAGCCAGTCTCACAACCCTCCAGCAAGCGGGGGCTCACCTTACAAGTTGTAGAGGTGATGATTTCCCTGCAGTGCTCTAGCTGCTCTCAGAACACACCCGCCAAGTCCCCCGCGTCCCCACACCCTCCCAAGCCCAGGGACAGGCAGAAGCCTCAGCCCCCCACCCTTCCCTACCACGCCCCCCATAAGAAAATGACAGTGAGGCCACCTCGGGAAGACCTAGTGCTTCCCCGATAGTGTTTCGAAAGGAAAAATAAAGAAGATACCTACGAGTGGAGAATGCGGAGGGGAGGAAAAGCAGAGGAGAGGAAAAGGCCGAGCACCCCCTCCCCTCCCCGAGAGAAGAAAACCGAAAGGCGCTGAGCTCCCAATACCTACACATCGCTCTTCTTAGGTTCCTCTGCCCGCCACCTCCTTCTTCCCGGGCTCTTTCTCTGCCTTTCCCTCCCTTTTGCCTCCCCTTCCTGGCCTCGCTCCCCTTCTCACGCCCTCTCGTACCCCGCCAGCCTCTCTCTGTCCCCGCCGGGCTCCAGTCCCCGTCAGCTGCCCCTCCACCCGCGGGTCGGGACCGAGGCTCCGGAATGGGCTGGCCGCGGCGCTCCGCTCCTCTGGGGATCTGGCTCTTCCCCCCGCGCCCCCTTTCTCCTTCCACACTCCCTGCCGTCCATCTTGAATACTTGGGATTCTTGAATGGAGTGAGCAGGATCCGCTCCCCCAGGCTCTCATTGGCTGTGGGTTAACCCTTTTGAAACGAGATCCTCCCTCTCATTGGCTGCCGGGCTCCCCTCTTCTCCCCCAACCCCCATCCTCCCCGCCTCTCGACAGCCCTCGAGGTCAGGGCGCTCCCGGGCGCCCCCTCCCCTGGCCTCTCGCCTCCTGTTCCCTATTCCTACCTACCCCATTCCAGGATGCCCCTCTCCCAGCTCCTTTTCCATCACACAGGGACACACACACACACTCACACACAACTGCAGGTGTGCAGGTGAAGGCAAATCCAATTCCCGCCAAATGCAAGTCCCGGAGGGGCTGGCAGAAGCCCTGTTCCCAGATGCTCCTGGTTGCTAGACTTGGAGACCTCTAAAAGATGCATCGGGTCAATTCCTGCCTATCTTTAGCACCCCCTCGGACAAGAAGAACTTCCCAAGCAGGGCATTTTCTCCCCGATTTAGCCTCACCCATTGCAGAGCCGGAGCCTCCTGAGTATACGTGCCCCCTGGGCTGGGCAGGAAGCTGCCAACTCCAGAAAGAGGTGGGACTGTTGAGAAGAGCTAATCCCGAGTGCCGCAGGGCAAGCCTGACCCGATCAGGAATGCGCAGCATCTGAAGCCCTGGTCAGTCACAAACATCTCTCTAAACCAGCCTTGCCCCCACCCCCAGCCCGCCTCCCCTTCCTCCCCCTCCTCCCACCAGCACCACCACCAGTTAGGAAATTTGAGCTGAGGGGATCCTAGAGTCTCAGAAGAAAAGAGGGAATTGGAGGATGTATCAGAAAGTAGGATACCTTGGATCTAGACCCATATTTTCCTGTAAGAAGCATTCCTTCCCGGGCCTCAATCTCCACATTTGTAAAAGAGTTAACAGTGCTGTCATATGGAATTTTCTGGGTAAAAACGGAAATAGTTCTATACGTGTGTCATCCAAGATGGTAGCCATTGAAAAGTTTCTGCCCCCCACAAGCCTTTCCGCCGACTGAACAATCCAAATCAGACCGAATTAGAAAATGCCCCGGTTTAACAGGTAAAGCGTTCTTCGTATTCTCCAGCCCTCCCACCACAAAGGCCATGAAGAGGGACCGAAAAAACACGTGTTTGTATTCTGGGGTGCAGTTTAAATATCCTAGGGGAGAGGTCTTGGACATCTCTGGGGGAGGAGCCATGTTTGGCGGGATTTTCTGAGGGGCAGGGTCTGGGCAGAGAGGTGAAGCTTCCATACACTACAACAGCCATCCTGAAACATCCAGCCATTGATCACTTGAGATCTGGCTAGAGGAGAGGAACTGGCTTTTAGATTTAGTTTAATATTATTTTAAAGTTTATCAAAGTATATTAATTGTAAAAAGAGTCTCGTTATGACTTTTTGTTCTTTATCTTTGTTTTGTTTTCTTTTGAGACAGCGTATCACAAACTCGGATTTGCTATAAAACTGAGGCTGGCCCTTTACTTTTGTATAGTGACTACTTTATTTGGCAGCACAGTATACATCTAGAATCTTTGTGCTGATGAATAACAGAATATTCTTGTGTGTGTGTATGTGTGTTGTTTGGGGGATTTTTGAGGAAAAGTCTTGCGATGTGGTTCAAATTCACCCCAAATGTTCAGCAGCCCTTTTCACTAAGCCTGTGGCATGTTGTGATTACACCCACCCGAGCCACCATGCCATAAGGAAAGAAATTCTTTTATTTTGTCAAAAGTTGTGCAGTTTTTCAGACCCACATCTCACATCACCAAAGGCATCATAAGAAAAAAAACGTTCAAAATCCTTGTCCAGATACTAGTCTTTTATTGTATTTTTTTATGTTGTTGTCTAATATGAAAAGTATTTGAGGGATATACATGGAGGTCAGAAGACAACTTGGTTCTCTCCTGCCACCATATAGGAACCTATTGTTAAAAAAACAATAGGCTAAAAACAAGATGTTGCTGGGCATGGCTGAAACAAGCCTGTAATTTCAGCACTTAAGAGACAAAGCCCTGAAGATCAGAAGTTTAAGGCCATTCTTGGCTACATAGTGAGTCTGAGGCTAGCCTGGGCTATGTGAGAATCTTTTTTAACGGTTAAAAAGTAAGATATTATTAGGGATGGAGATGGGACATGTCATTCGAAGGTACAGAAACAGGCGATAAGATAGGCAGGAGTTATCATACACCAATGAAACCCATACATCCTTAGTACACACACAGCACACATACCATTAAATTCATTTAATATGTGCTTTTTAACCAAGGGAGCTGGTCTAGAAGTTCCCCACAGTGGTTGATGTTTAAGGATGGTCAGTTGTGGGAAGATCCAGTGGGTTCCTTCAACCAGCATACGAAATTCCCGAGTTCCAGGGCATGCCAGAGCTATAAGAAAACAGACGGAAGCCGAGCATGGTGGTGCATACCTGTAATCCCAGCTCTTGAGAGGCTGAGGCTGGAGAATTGTCAAAAGTCTGAGGCTGCTCTGGGTTACATAGCAAGACTATTAAAGAGGTAGAAAGAGAGAAGGGAGGAAGGAAGAGAGAGAGAGGGAGGGAGGGAGGAGCTCAGCACCTACTTCCTGCATTAAAGTTAGTAAACAAGATCTCATGGCATCTCCTACCATGAGGAGCTGCTGAGGGGATGAAAGAATGACTGAATTTTATTTTATTTTATTTTTAAAGGGGGGGGGCTGGAGAGATGGCTCAGAGGTTAAGAGCGCTGACTAAGTTCAATTCCCAGTAACCACATGGTGGCTCACAACCATCTATAATGAGATCTGCTACCCTCTTCTGTACACCGTATACATAATAAATAAATAAATATTTTTTTAAAAAAAGAATGACTGAATTCATTCATTCTTGATCTGATGCAGAACACAACTGGTTGGAACGTATAGAGGAGTGGGGATCTAGGATGCCAAGTATTCACATAGCTCTAAGCTAGGACCACTACATCCAGGCCTCTAACATAGTCCACAGGGAATACCACTGGATGTTAGTAAAAGGGAGAGCTGTACCAGCCTCAGTTTGTACAATATTTATTCAATTTCTGCTTCTAGAGGGTTCTGCCAGAATAATATGCCTTCGACATGCCTTTACTCCCAGGTGAGTCTGATTGCTAGGTGACTTCTTTGGTGAAATGGAAGACTTGGGATGGGATTCAATATGGCTGCCTGGAAAAAGCACCTGAGACTTGATGATTCAAAGGATTTAGCCAGAAGATAATGGTCAAGGAGGGCAAGGGCACCCCAAGAAAAGGAACACCATCAGAGCTGAGAAGCAGGGACATGGTGGTATGTGCTCTGGGTGATTTGGAAATTACTCAAAAACACAGAGCAGAAACAGAGGAAAAGTAGGCTAGAAGGAGACCCTAGAGTATATTGTTGTAGCCACTGCTCAGTTCTGAAGACATCATTTTCCTTGAACATTCTCTTTCCCTGCCCATTTGTTCATCTAACTGACCCAGAACCTCCATTCTTAGCTCTCTGCTGCATTTGTCTTGGTCTGAAAGGTCTCTATTCAACAAGACTTCTCCCTGCAGACAGAGACTTCCCACTGGAGGACTGATTCTTTGCTCTGCATTCCCAGTGCCCAGGTGTAATGTGCATGAAGGGCTTTTCCATTTCCAACCTTCCAAAGCCATGCTTGACCCCATTCCTTCTCAGAAAAGAGACCCACCCTACTTGTTATGGGAGTATAAACAACAACAAAACCGATGTACCCAGGAGCTGTTTGGTACCTAGACACCCTACACCGTCTCCACATCTTCTCTCCCATTGGAGTTTAAAAAAATACCTGGCTGCACGCTCTCTCTTCCTTCCTAATCCTCATCACCCTATAAAAATCTGAGCATTTCAAAACAACAAACATCAAGACCAATCCTCTAAATGTGAGACAATAATACTGTGTATACCAGTCCTCTGCATTCTGGAAGGACAAGTCAGCTCACCAATTAACAGTCAGTGGAGGTAACTCGTTGCCTGTTATTACCTGCTCTGGAAACATTGAAAGAGTCTTGCCGGGGCTGGAGAGATGGCTCACCGGTTAAGAGCACCGTCTGCTCTTCCAGAGGACCCGGGTTCGATTCCCAGCACCCACATGGCAGCTAACAACTGTCTGTAGTTCCAGTTCCAGGCAAAACACCAAGGCAAATAAATAAATAAAGTTTAAAAAAACAAAAAAAGCCAAAAAAAAAAAAGTCTTTCTTAAAAAAAAAAAAAAAAGAAAGAGTCTTGCCAATGCTCTCCAGTTTTCCCTCCGCTCTCAATAACCCTATTTCTTTCCATCCTCACTGTCTTGCCTCTCTCCTGTGCTTTTGTGCCTGACAACTGACCCTATGGAAGGCTTTGGAATCATGCCCTCAAAAATGTTGCTGCCTCATAGATGTACGGAGCAGAGAAGCACACAGCAGGTACATGTTTAAATAGCCAGGAGAACTTCATTCTGAGGTATGTTCCTTTCTGACGTCTTGATACCATCCTTGCCTCAGCAATAGTGATTGCCCTGGTAATCTGATTTTCAACCATTTTTTTCTAACCTAGGGGGAGAGTCAGCAGGGTACGGTTCACACAACTACTCCTTCATCTAAAGCAAGAATTCTAGTTGGTATTTAATGAAAATTCAGAACCAGATATCCGGGGAAAGCTGGAATATCAGAGAGATGAAACAGACCACAGTTAATTCTCACCCAGCTAACTTCTCAGGTATCTTCAAGAGCCCTCCACCTGGCTTGCCATATACCTACCCTTCTGGAAGTTAAAGACTTTGTTTATTTTAGAAAAATGCAGTAGAATGAAAGACAGGCAACTGAGAAGGAACTGAAAAAAGAGTCATGCCTGCCATCACAGCACTTAGCAGGCTGAGGCAGGACAATTGTTTGTCATGAGTTTGAGGCCAGCCTGGTCTACACAGTGAATTTTAGGCCAGCCTGAACTACATCTGGTAATACGCTGACTCAGTCAACACAACAAAACTAAAAATGAATGAGAAAAGAGAAAGAACAGGAGAAGAGGAAAGTCAGGGAATACGAGAAGGCAACAGAGATGCCTAAGGATGACAGTGGAGCAAGACCCTTCAGCTCAGCCTATGTACTTATTTAGACCTTTCCTCAATCTGTTCTAAAACATTCTGTAGGACTGTCTTTGTCCTCCGTCTCTCACTTGTGTCCTGCTCATTAATTTTACTTCAAATTAATGCATAATGTTTTCATGTGGTGTGACAGTCAATCACATGTTTACAATGTATAAAATATTAAATTGGAATAATTATAATAATGCTCATCTCCTTTTTCTCTAGTTTTCACAAACTACACAAGTTGCTATGATCCATGCCCCCTTGTTATGCTTTATAATGCTTGGATTCCTTCCTCCTAGATAAGTGTCTTAGTTCATTATTTATATGTCCTTTAGTTTTTCTGTACACACCCCTTCAGTATCTCTACAACTTAGGAATCACTATACTACTTTCTTCTACTTTGAGACCAAATTTTTCAGCTTCCACATATGAATTTCGCATTCATTCAGAGAATGTACAGTATCTATTTGAATATGTCAGACATTATTCATTTACCTACCCATTTAAAACATATTAAAAGATTTATGTCCATGTGGGGAGTGGGTATGTACACATGAATGTAGGTATGCAAGGAGACCAGAGGCATTAGAGGCCCCTGGAGCTGGGGTTACAGGGAGATGTAAGCTATCAGCTGTGTGTATTAGGAATTAAACTCAGATCTTCTGCGAGAGCAGTCCACACTTTTAAACTCTATTTCAGTCCCACATCTCCCCAGCCCTACTCACTCATTAAAATGATCGTTTTATTGACAGGTGTGGTGATCCTAGTCTTTAATCCCAGCACTTGGGAGGCAGAAGTAGGCAGAACTCTGAGAGTTCAAGGCCAACCTGGTCTACATAAAGTGATTTCCAGGACAGCCAGAGCTATAATGAGACTCTGTCTTAATTTTTTATTACATTTTATTGTTTATGTGTATCTGTGCATGCTTGCACACATGTCATGGTTCTCATGTAGAGGTCAGAGGACACATTTTTGAAGGTCTGTCCTTCTTCCCTATGGGTTCCAGGAATTGAATTCAGGTCTCCCAGGTACCGTTAGCTCCTAAGGCAGCTCACCAGCCCTATGTGACCATTTTTAAATCTAGGTGGTCTGCTTCTGGTCTCAGCTCCTGCTGAAATAATTCCACTAAGACACACAACCCCTTCCCAAGACCTCCTTGTTAGTGTTCCACCATTCTCATCTCAGGCCGCATCACACGTGACCTCTCTTCTTCATTTGTCATTGTTGACTGCCTATATCTTGAAATGTCGGTGGTATCTGCAGATTAGTTCCTCCTAGATTGTTTTCCATCTCCAGCTGTTGCTCAGCTCCCTCTCTGCAGGTCCCCTTTCTTCTCTTGCACCTAAGCACACACATTCTTGCAGATTCCTGCAAGAATTTGTCTTTGGCCCTCTAATCCATGCATACTTTGACTGGACAAGATCGTCGTGTGCCTAATTTTGACAGTCACTCTTGTGTGCTTTTTCTGTTGTCTGCTTGTTTGTTTGAGTCAGGGTTTCTCTGTCTATAGCCCTGGCAGTCCTGGAACTCCATTTGGAGATCAGGCTGGCCTCGACCTCCAAAATCTGCCTGCCTCTGCCTTTCAAGTGCTGGGATTAAAGACATTCGATCCCACAGCCAGGCTTTGTTTTGTTTTTTGGACAAGGTTTTGCAGTGTTGCTCAGGCTGGCCTTGCACTCACAGTCCTGTTGCCTCAGCCTCTCCAGTGCTGCTGTCACAGCTATGCAGAACTGTGTTCAGCTCTCCAGTCACTTCCCTTACGACAGTTGTACATACATAACTTCTGAGCTGCAAATCCAGATTTCTAACAGGAGACTGCAGCTCCTTAGATATATGTCTTACCTGCCAGCTAAGCTCAGCCTGTATAACATCAAGCCCATGTCATTCTGCATTTCCACTTTTGTCTGTCCCTTTGGGCTCTTTTTCCATCTGCTCTGTAATTGTTGCTATTCCCAAGAGAGCTGCTTTTGACTTTTCTATCTTTAGTGGCAATTTTATCCATTCTTTGTTTCAACAGTCATTGCCAAATCTATATCTTTGCATGTGTTACCAGCTGTCGTCTTACATTGCCAAACAGATGTGGGAGGTGAACAGCTGTAGTTTTTGCTTGAGTAGATTCCACCCCGTCTCTGGCAACTGCATTTTACTTTTGTTTTTAGGAAATACCTCCCCTCCTCCTAAGAAAGGGTTTCTTTGTGTAGCCCTTACTGTCCTGGAACTCACTCTGTATATCAGGCTGGTCTTGAGCTCAGAGACTCATCTGCCTCTGCCTCTGCCTCCCAAGTTCTGGGATAAAAGGCCTGAGATACTTCTTTTTCTTTCTTTTCTTTCTTTTTTTCCTTTCCTTTTTTTTTTTTTTAAAGAGATTTATTTTGTGTGCATTGAGTGTTTTGCCTACATGTATGTTTGTGTCTGCATGTCAGATCTCCTGGAACTAGAATTGTGGACAGTTATAAACTGTCATGTGGGTGCTGGGAATCGAACCAGGGTCCTTGGGAAGAACAGCCAGAGCTCTTAACTGCTAAGCTATGGCTCCATCCAGAGATATCTGTTCTTTACTTTCAGTCAACATGATTCCTATGAGATTTATCCTATATGCCTCTTCGGGGGGGTGCTTATACAACTGAAAAGTATTAGTTGTCTATTGTTATCTAACAAATTAGTCTAGACTTAATGGCTTAGAAAAACACACATTTCTTCTCCTTACAGTTTTTGTGGCTCAGGAGTCTGGGTGAGACATAGCTGGGTCCTCTGATTGTGGCTCACACAGTCTTTCATGTCTGGGGTTCCATGGAGGAAGGATCTGTTTGCTTGCTTACTTTCATCATTGTTTCAAGATTCAATTCCTCCAGGGCTGATGGACTAAGAGCTTCTGTTTCATAGTACTATTCGCTTAAGTTCTTTGCAATGTGAGGCTCTCCCAACATAGTAGCTTGCATCATCAAGACGACAAGAAAGAGAGCCTGCTGGCAAGACGAAGGTCACAAGCTTTGGTAACCTAATCATGAAACTGACAACCCCTCAACAGTGACAGCCTATTGGTTAGAAATCAGTTACTCAAGAGAAGGGAATTACACAAGAGTCTGGACCAGGAGACGGGATCACTGGAGGACATCCCACAGGCTGTCAATCACACAAGACTTAGCTAATCAAATCGTAATGATTGATTGAAGGATGAGTGGCCAATCAGAGTCAATCATAGTTTTGGCTTGAATCTTTGGGAAAGACTCATTGCTAGGATTGATTGGTA
The DNA here is from genome assembly GCA_004025045.1 of Sigmodon hispidus. NCBI lineage: Eukaryota > Metazoa > Chordata > Mammalia > Rodentia > Cricetidae > Sigmodon > Sigmodon hispidus. Next base: position 24,233 of record PVIH01013445.1, read on the forward strand.
TGTTAGTAGAAGGCAAACTTGTAACTGCTACTGGTTATAGTTATGTCACCTGTGGGCAACTCTGAATAAAGTGATAAGGTAGTAAAGAGGATCATAGGCAAGTGATGGAGAAGGAACATGATAAATCCACGTCTACAGTTTAATCCTTCAAGTTTAGGGCAAGGTCTCCTGTAGCCCAAAGTGACTCTAAACTTGCTATATAGCTAAAGATGACCTTGAATGACTGATTCTCCCACCTCTACCTACTTAACACTGAGATGACAGGTTTGTATCTCCACAGAGGCTGGAAAGGACCTGGGTTTGATTTCCAGTACCTACATGGTGGTTCACAACCATCTGTAACTTCAGTTCCTGGGGTCCTGTGTTATCCTTTGATTTCTGCAGACATGAATCAAGCACTTGGTACACAAATAGACATGCAAGGAAAATACTTACTTTGAAAATAGAAAGAATAAATACAATATTAAAAAAGAATGAAAAGAAGCTGAACAAGCTGAAAGGAACAATCCAGTAAGCATTGTGTCTCCATGGCTCCTGCTTCAGTACCTGCCTCCAGATTCCTGCCCTGCTTGAGTTCCCGCCCTGACTTCTGCCCCTGGAAATATAACCTGAAATAAAACATTGTCTACTTCAAGTTGCTCTTGGACATGGTGCTTTATCATAACAGCAGAGACCGTAGCTAAGACAGGGAACCACTCCCTTTGTCTTCTCTCAGTTGTGACTTTCTACCCATACATTTGATCAATCTTTTTTTCTGTTGGTATAACAAAATACCTAAGCCTGTTGTCTTAGGGTTTTCTATTGCTGTGAAGAGACACTATGACCACAGCAACCCCTTATAAAGAAAACATTTAATTTTCTTAATTAAGAAAACATTAAATCATGAAATTCTTACAATTTCAGAAATTCAGCTCATTATCATCATGACAGGGAGCATGGCAGCAGGCAGGCAGATGTGGTGCTGGAGCTGAGAGTCCTACATCTTGCAGGCAACAGGAAGTCGCCTGACACACTGGGTGGTATCCTGAGCATAGGATGCCTCAAAGCCCCCCTCCCCCACTTTGTTTTCCTCCAATAAAGCCACATTTCCTAATGGGGCCACATAATTGGCCATTTCTAATGGGGGCCAATTACATTCAATCTACCACACCTGCGTTTTAGTTAAGAAAAAAAGGTTACTCCCAGTTCTGAAGGCTTAAAGGCTAAGACTGAACTGCCCATTAGTTCAGCCTCAGGTAAGGAAGCCCTGTGTGCATCAGAACATGGTGGACAACACTATGGTGGAAGAAATTGTGAGAGGGAGTGATCACACAGTGGGACAAAAGCCAGAGGGATTCAGAGGCAAGCGTGCCCTTTTTGAATTTGTTTTTCAAGACAGAGCTTCTCTGTGCAGCCCTGGCTGTCTTGCGACTTTCTCTGTAGACAAGTCTGCCCTTGAGCTCAAAGATCTACCTTCCTCTGCCTCCAAGTGCTGGGATTGAAGACATGTGTCACCACACCTGGATAAGCTTGCTTGTCAGCAGCTAGCCCTTTCAAACACTGACTTGGTGAGTCGGTGCACAGGACCAGTATAGAGCTTATTTGTTTATGTGAGACAAGGTCTTGCTATGCACCTCAGGTTGGCCTCATATGCACAATGCTCCTGCCTCAGTCTTCCCAACGGTTGAGATTGCACACATGAGCCACCATGGCTGACAGGCCCCTTTTGTCCTAGAGTGATATTCCCAGTTGCCTCACCACCTTCCTTTAAAACGCCAATTACATTCACCAAGTCTGTTTGTTTTTATTTGTCTGTTGTTTCGTTTGTTTGGAACAGGGTCTTGAGTAGCCTAAGATGACCTATGACTCAGTATGTAGTTAAGGCTGGCCTTGAACTCCTGATCTCCTGCTTTTCCCTCCCTAGGGTCTTATTATTACCCCAGGATGGCCTTAGATTTACTCTTAGCTTAGCTTGGTCTCAAATTTGCAATCTTCCTGCTTCTTGACACATACCCTAGACACATGTTGGGATTTCAAGTATATGCTACAACTCTGGGCTACCTTACGAAACATTCATAAGATTCAGTGGTGCCACTGGACATGGTGGCACACCACACATGGGAGGCAGAGGCGATTGGATCTATAGAGTGAGTTCCAGAAAAGCCAGAGCTACGTAGAGAAACTCGGTCTCAGTAGGAAAGAAAAAAAAGGAGGCGGAGGAAGGAGAAGGAGGAGGACCAAAGCAGTGAAGTGTGGTCTGAATAAGGTTTACGAAGAGCTTCCTGGTGCCAGAATAGCAATTACCTAAAGTGAAGTCCTGGGCTCAGCCCCCAGCACCAGAAGCAGCCCTAATGACCTTACTGGTGGTTGCAAATGAAAAGATTCAAATACTTATAGGCAGGCTACCAATTTGATAAGGCAGCATCTGCATTGCAGGAAGGGTACTCTTTTGGAGAAAGACAAGAAACAAGTTGAGGGATGGATGAGATTTGCACAAGATGCAGAAGCAGAAACATTTAAGTGTACAGAAAGGCTTTTTTTCTCTTTGTTTTGTTTTAAGCAATATGTACCCTCAAGGCCACTTGGAAGGTTCCAAGACATTCTGCTTAGAACTAAGGACAGTGATAAAAGATGTATTTGCCTTTTGGGAGGTTTTCTAAATCATTTCAGCATCAACATCAGAGCAACTTTCTCTCATGAGGCCAGTCCTAACTTCACTCTGTAAATGAACCCTGGGGATGCTCTAGGAAACCAGCCTGCTCACACAAAGCAGAATTTCTCGGCTAAGGGATTCGTTTGCAGGGCTGGAAATCTGGTTGAGATAGCAGAGTCCGAGGCTTGACTCTAGTACTATAGCCTGGAGCCAGCCAAGAGAGCAGTGACCGTGACCACACCAGTGTGGGTCATGCGAAGAATCCTTGCCTCAGCGGCTCTGCTGCTGTTGGCATCCTTAAAGTTCCTATCTGGTCCCTCCTTGTGGGGCCATTACAGCTTTGGGATCCTAAACTGCAGTAGAAGAGAGATGATGTAGAAGAGGTCCCCGTGGGGCATCCAGGCACAAATGTTGAGCCACAGATCCTTCTACTAGCGAGCGAGTGTGTTGGACACAGAGTTCAGCTGTTACGGAAGAAGCAGTTAGGACCCAGGTGCGAATGACCCGTCTAGTCTTCCCTGCTGGCTGGCTCGGCATGAATTATTGTTTTAAAAGCTTGTTTTTATTTGTGAATGTGGTAAAAATCAATTTGAAGTCACAGGATTGTTGCAATGACATACATGCATGTGTACAGACAGTTGAAAGGAAGTCCGGCATGGGCGATGTGGGAGGAGAGTCCACCCTGAGTTCTCTAGGTGGTCCAGGAGAGGAGCTGAAGACTAGGGTTTGAGGTTGAACACGCCTACATGTGTGTTTGTGGAGAGGATTGAATATTGGGCTAAAATGCTTTTCGCTTTGTGGGACATATCTATGGTCACTCAAGGAGAAACAAGAGTGAGTGTGAAGGGGGCGGGAGCTGTGGGACCTGCCTGTCACTTCAGAATGATGGATGAGGCGAATTCAAGGTTTGTAATTAATGACGTGGAGCTCACTGGGGCACGAGGTACCGTCTTCTCAAGAGGCCCTCCTTGGGAGCCAAGGCTTGGATGTAAAGTTTACCCCTTTCTAGACAACAGTGTGTTTGAGCATTTGGCACAAGAGTGTAAATGTGAGCATCTATCCGCACGTCTGTGACTCCTCTATCTGTCTATGTGCGTACATATAAGTAAACATGAGTGGCACATACATGCGTATAAGTGGGCATGTGTTAAATTGTTATCTGAGATTAGAGTGAGAATTGAGAGGAATCATTGCATTATCAGTCATTCATCTGTGTCACTTGAAGTGACTCAGGGAAGTCTGGTCCATCTCAGTGATGCAGATGGCAGTCTGTCCATTGTGCGCCCTGCTCCACCCCAATTCTGAAAGCAGTGGACCATTGTCTACATGTATCTATGGTGGTTGCACCTGAGGTCCCTGTTATAGAAAACAGGGAATCTCATATTATTCTACAACATTTCTTCCTAAGATTCAAAATCAAGCGAGTTTTGGGGTGTGTTTGTCACCACAGTTAGGAGAAGGAATTGGCAATATCTTCTAGAAGATAAAACTACTTTGGGGGAAAAAAAGAATCTTGTATATTGAGCACAAGTTCTGGAATTAGACACTGGAGTCTACTCCTAACCCCACTATTTGTCATCTGAGACACTTTGAATAAGTACATTAGATTAATAAAAACTTCATTTTTTTTAATTTATAAAAAAGGAGGTAATAATGCCTGGTGCTACTTGTATATTATGTAAACTTTAATGGCACAAATTTGAAAGACTGCTAATCTCCTACAATTATAAAAATCGTCAAGGATTACATAATTTCAAAATTGTTGGCTGAGGGGGTTGTAAACTGTACTTACAATTATTGCTAATGACAGACCCACTTGAGCTAGCAACAGTAGATAGCTGCCATTACCACTTGTCTTATGGGAAGTTGAGCTCTTGTTTAAGTGCATCATAACTTCTGATAGTGACATTAATGAGAAGTGAGGATTTGAACAGCCAGAGTAATCATTTAAGATATTATCTGCATCCTAGGTTGATGTTATCCCAGTTCCTTAAGTGAAAGTGTTAGGACCAAAATCCAGTCTCCAACACCAATAACTTTGTAATGGAAATTAGAGACGGTCATTTTAAAAAGCTATGAAAAGGGGTCAGTGAGGTGGCTGAGCAGCGAAGAGCTTTTCTGCTCCACCAGAGGACCAGAGTTTAGATCCCAGCATCCACAGCAGACATCTCTAAGGCCCTTCTGGTCTATGTTGGTGGACACACACACACACACACACACACACACACACACACGCGCGCGCGCACACACGCACACACACACACAACCTAAAAAAACGACAACAAAAAGCCTGGTGAAGTAGTCATGTGAAGAAGGTAATTTAGCAGTGTCCAGTGTACAAACTACTGGCGAGTTCAGTGTTTACTAAATAAGAAACAGAATGTAGTAAAAGGGGGCTGGAGAGATGGCTCAGAGGTTAAGAGCACTGACTGTTCTTCTGAGGTCCTGAGTTCAATTCCCAGCAACCACATGGTGGCTTACAACCATCTATAATGAGATCTGGTACCCTCTTCTGTATGCTGTATACATAATAAATGAATATTTTTTTAAAAAAGAATGTAGTAAAAATATTTGACAGTGGCAGAAGGTTTTATTCCATGCCTCTTCCAGTTATTATTCTGGAAATTATATTGTTAAATTGCCGATGTTTTTGAATTATCCAACATTTTAGAAATATACTCTATCCATAAAATGTAATATAAAAAAAAAATCATTCAAACATAATCTGAATTTGGACTCTCTGGAGAAACAGAACCAGGACTGGAGTTCTCAGTGGCAGAGAACTTGCCTAGTATGTGTGAGGGTCTAGGTATAATTCCCAGCATCAGGAGGAGGAGGAGGAGGAGGAAGAAGAAGAAGAAGAAGTGGAGGAGAAAGAGCGAGCGAGAGAGAAATCAATACAATAGAATCAGTAGGATTTTTTGTTTGTCTGTTTTAGTCTTTTGACACAGGGTCTCCCTATATTGCCTTGGCTGGCCTGGAACTTACTGTGTAGACCAAGCTGGCTTTGCATACAACATACAGATCTTCCTGCCCTGCCTCTGCTTCCTGAGTGTTGGGATTAAAGGCAAGTACCGCAACTGGCCCAGGTGTTTGTTTTGAGGCAGGTTTGTGTTATTGTTTTTCTGGTTTGTTTGTTTGTTTTGAGACAGGCCCCAGAGTGTCCTGGAACTTGATACATAGCTGATGCTGTCTTGAACTCTCTGAAGGACTGGAGTCGGAGACACGTGCCGTGCTGTCACACTGTGCTAAAAGGGTCCTTACTAAGGGATTGGCTCTCGTGCTTATGGAGGCTGAGAAGTCCCAGGCAGGACATTAATAAACTGGACAGCCGGGAAAACTGGTGATACAGCATAGTTCAAGTTCAAAGGTCTCAGAACCAAGGAAACTTGTGGTGTAACCATCAGAGGCCAAAGGTCTGAGAACTGGGAACAGCGTTGATAGGACTGACTTAAAAGCCAGAAAAATCTAGTGTTCTAATAACCAAAGAAATATGTCCTGGCACAAATTAATTTCCTTTACTTTAATTTTAAAAGATGTCTATTTTATATTTATGTGTGGTGTTAAAATTGTTATTACAGTACATATTCATTTACTGTGCATACATGTAGGCATGTACGTGCCATGACGTCAGTGTGGAAGTCAGAGGTTTGAAGAGTCTGGTCTTCTCTTTCCACTTTGTGGGTCTAGAGGACTGAACACGGTCCTAAGGTTTGGTAGTAGGCGCTTTCCCATCTTTCCCCCCATCTCATTTGCCCAGTTTGTGGGTGTAATTTTGTGTGTGTGTGTTATGTGCACTGTGTGTGTGTGTCAGGTACCCAGAAAGGCCTCAGATCTTCAGGAACTGGAGTTATAATGTCAGCCACCATGTGGTTGCTGGGAATCGAACTCAGGACCTCTGGAAGAACAGTTAGTGCTCATAACCACTGAGCCATCTCTCCAGCCTGGAAGACAGGATTTTTATAGTTTAGAGGTAGGGGGTTTCCAACTGGGTGATTTCACAGGCAAAGAGGTGGGGTTATAGGAGCAGAACATAAGCATAACAAATTAGTCATAACAACCTCCTGAAACAAAGACATCATTGCAAGGTGGTTGTAACAACAGGTAGTCATAACAAGGTAGCCATAGCAACCCTTGTGAAACTGGTAAGAATTGCAAGATGGTTATTAGCTTTTTAAAACAAAGATACGATTGCCATTCCTGGAACAGGCAGTACAGAACAATTGTGGTTAAGGCTACAGATGAGAAATAGCACAATCCTTGAGAAACAGCAGTTTAATAATAAATAGGAACAAACTTAGTTTGTCTTTACTATTGGATGGCTTTGATGCATAAGATGTAGGCAGGCTGGTTCTTCACTCCAACACTCTCTTCTGGCCTTTGTGGACACTAGGCATGCTTGTGGTACACGGACATACATGCATGCATGCAAAACAGCCATTCACATTAAAAAAACAAAACCCAAAACCCAAATTGAACTGCGTGGAGATTGCTATGGTCCCATGCAAATACTATATGCAAATTCCTGAGATGTTTTATTATGAAAAAGAGAGAAGAAAATAAGCCTGGATCAACAAAAATTCAAGAACAATGTCCACGTGGCTATGCAAGACAAAGCTTCAATAGCGCCACCATGTGGCCAAAATGCTAATTGTAAGGAACCCTTCATTATCACTGATTTTTATTAGAATTTCAGTCATGTGTAGTTGGGAATAGGAGATGGGTTACAGAAACTAGGTTTACTGACTTGCGAGACTGTCTCTCCTAGAGTAGAATTTCACGGTGGAGACTTAGGACTTTATGTTTATCATTCTGTGCAGCCCTCTGTCTTTTTCAAGAGATACAACTGCATATAATAAATGTGTTCCTAGTATTATGATATATATGTATATTTTAAAATTAATTCATTTATTCATTGTTTTTTGAGACAGGCTCTCTCTATGTAGCCCCAGCTGTCCTGGAACACCTTTTGTAGACCAGGCTGGTCTTGAGCTCATAGAGAGCCACCATCCTCTGTTTCCTGAAGGCTGTTTTGTGTTGTTTTCAGACAGGGCCTCACTGTAACCTCTGTTGGCCTAGAGTTAACTGTATAGGCCTGAAACTCTCCCATTTCAACCTCGTCAGTACTGTTATTACAGACACGATACCAAGCGCAGATTTCTCCTTGTTCTTTAAAAATTACTGATAGTATCATGATTTTTGTGTGTGTAGAGGGTGTGTATGGTATGCGGGGAAGGGGTGGGCATGTATGATTTATGTATGTGTATGTGGGGCATGTGTGTGTATGCATGGTGTATGTGTGTTGTGTGTGCAAGTTATGAAGCAATTTTTCTCTCCTTACAGCAAACACTTCCCTCTGCTAAGTCACCCCCTTGGTTTTAAGGAAAAGCTCAGCACAACAGCCTGCTGGGGAACATTGCTAAAAGCCTCTCTACAAGTAAGTACCAGCACTTAGATTGGAAATGTGGAGAGTGACCGACGTGTTCTACTCTTTGCAGGGTGACTGTGAGGATCTTGTCTGTAAAAGGCAGAGTTCCTGCTCTTATTCTATGAATTTGAGCTGGTCTGTCAACCAACTAATCAGTGGAATGAAGCAGGAGTGATGCTATGTTTCTTCCTGGCTTCACATTCAAGAGGTCTTTAAAGGTGGTGGATTAACCTAGCAAGGCAAGAGACAAGTAATCTTTGAGTTTGAGGCCAGCTTGCTCTACAGAGAGAGTTCTAGGACAGTTAGGGCTATACAGAGAGAGAGAGAGAGAGAGAGAGAGAGAGAGAGAGAGAGAGAGAGAGAGGAAACCATATATACTTGTTTTTCTGGAATGTCTGCAATCTCCATATGAATAAGTCCAGACTAGCCTCCATCAAAGTGAGATTATGTGGAACAGCTGGCCAGGTGATTACTCATCATCATATCTTCAAACATGTGGAAGAGTTTATGTGAGCCCAGCAAGTTCAAATAACCTCATAGTTCACACCAGCACAGAAAGAGGGGTGAGCAAACAGTCCTCAAGCAATGAAATGTGGTGTGGAGCAGGGATCTCACCTTGGTTTTAGGACAAGATAAAGGTGACTCTTGTTTGGTTCTTGGCCTTGACTAGAAGACAAGCTATAAGGAAGATCTGGCTTAACATTCTGAGGCTTTGCTTGATTTTGCTTAGCCTGCATGAGGAGCCACAAACTGAAGGTCAGTCTGAGGACCAAGACAGCACCACGTAGGTGAATAACAAGGTAAAAAATAAGTGATGGATATCCCTCTAGGTCATCTCTCCTCCCACTAAGGATGCTTTGACTTCAACCAGAGCATACACAAATCAGAAGACTTACAGGAACCAAAGTCCTAGCTTTTAGGAATAAATCTGTTGGATACTGTGACTGTTTGAATGAGAATGGACCCCATAGGCTCCTATGTTTGAATATTTAATCCCCAGTTGTGGAACTGTTTGGGAAGGATTAGGAGGTGTGGCCTTGTCAGAAGAGGTGTGTCACTGACGGTGGGCTTTGAGGTTTAAAAAGCCTATACCATTCCCAGTTACTTCTCTCTCTCTCTTCCTCCCTTCCTCCCTCCCTCTCTCTGTCTCTCCCTCATACTTTGGATCAGGTGTAAGCTCTTACCTACTGCTCCAGTGCCATGCTTGCCTACCTGCTGCCATGCTCCATACTATGATGGTTATGAACTCTTACTCTCTGGAGCTGTAAGCCCCTGAAAGTTGCCTTCATCATTGTGTTTTATCAGGGCAACAGAAAATAACTAACAGTTCTGGTTGATGGTAGGACGTGATTTTAATCCCAATATTGCATGCAGATCTCTGAGTTTGAGACCAGCCTGGTTTTCAGAGTGAGTTCTCACTATACAGAGAAACCTTGCCTGGGAAAACACAAAAAACCAAGAGCTTCAAGCTTGGACACAGGACCCAGTTACGTTAGATATCATTTTTCTCTGCCACTTTTTCCCCAAGTGTCTTAGCTTCTTTTTAAAAAATATTTATTGTTATTTTAGCCATGCAAAGTTATTGTAGCAATTCAATGTCTGCAGACTCTTAGCAGAATGCCTATTCCTCACCTTGGTCATTATTGCTGTCACATTTTAAAATTTCTTTTTCTTTTTTTTTTTAAAGTTTATTTATTTATTATACAGTATACAGAAGAGGGCACCAGATCTCATCATAGATGGTTGTGAGCCACCATGTGGTTGCTGGGAATTGAACTCAGGACCTCTGGAAGAACAGTCAGTGCTCTTAACCTCTGAGCCATCTCTCCAGCCCCTAAAATTTATTTTTCATATTGAGTGTGTTTGGGGCCTTCCTGCATGTAAGTCTGTACACCGTGTATATACTTAGTACTTGTGGAGGGGGAGGGAGGTGTCCAGGAACTGAAATTGAAAAAGTTGTGAATTGCTGTGGATGCTGAGAATTGAATCCAGGTCTTCTGGAAGGACAGCAAGTGCTCTTTGCCACCAAGATATGTCTCCAGCGCCTATTGCTACACTCTTATTTTCATTTTTACAGACTAATGATTAAGATAAGAATTGTGGCAGATAAGTTGCATTTATGCCCCTCAATTAATGGCTCTCTACCCTGTAATTTCATAGTGGCTTTTCTTTCTAAATCTAGGTTTCACCATGCCAACTGCTGAAAGGAAAATGGTGAGCTTGACACAGGCAAACATGACAGGGAGAGGCTGTGTTCTTACAACAGAGGTCATCTTGGTGGCAAGACATATGCCAGAAAGTGTCACTCAAGATCACCGAAGACCAGTCATCCCGCAACCATGCTAACTATGGAAGATGCATTCATATGTCCAGGGAAGCTCAGCTAGGCAGATCAGCAAGACCACTGGCCAATCCTGAGTCTGGGGCACCGGGGTGGGGTTGGGGTGGGATTAATAAATGATGGCTGGTTTTAAACCACAAAGTTTAGAGTGGCTTGTTACACCATAGTAAGTAGCTCATGCAGGACGTATGGCAATTCTTGTTTTCTGATATTGAGGCAACTAATACCCAGAGGCAAGCGAGAAATGAAATGTCTGCACGTTTTATTTGTAGAGTCTGGTAAACTCGAGCCATAAAGCTGCAAAAACTGGTTTCGAGAGCATGTGGATGCCATGGGGGTTGGTGGATGAAAACGGTTCCCTCTGCCCAATCCTAAGGCTGGAAGAGTCTGGGGAAGGCAGTGGCAAAGCAGTAGCTGGATGAGCTGAGCCTGAATGCTAGGGCTTACTCAAGCCCCACGCCGGTCCGGCCCTCTCAGGCCCTGGGGTCATATAACCGGCCCATGAAGACTGGGAACTTGTGTTGCTGGTCCCACAGCAGGAAGAGGAAAGGCTGCTGCACCTCAAAGATGATCAAGTTTCGGGCCAAAGAGACGGCAGAAGCCGCAGCTGCTTCCACACCCGTCTCTGTCAGCTCTAGCACCGTCTGGTGCTTCATGGAGGACACCTGAAGATCTGAGTCCTCGGTCAGCCCACACAGGTTGAGATCGTAAGTGAAGTCAAAGAATTCTAGGACAAAACAAGAGAGAGCAAAAACAATAATCAGAGATCAGCAGGAGCCAGGCAGTGGTGGCACACGAAGCTAATACCGGCAGCGAACTCCTGGTGGGTGTAGATTCTGCTGTTTAACTTCCCAGGTTAGTCTCAGATCTCTCCCAGACCTCTCTAGTCTCTCCCGTCTCAGACATGTCATGCCTCCTCTTGTAAGTGGGACCCGTTAGCAGGCCCAGCCACCACTTTCCCACCACCAACACTCCCCTGAAAAAAAAATGACATTTTACTTCCTTGTCTCCAAGGACTTTGAGAAATAGAGATGGATAATAAGATAGAAAATGAAGGTATAATGCTAGTAAAAGATATATACTTGTCTCTGCCCTAAATTCCTGACAAACAACTCCCAAAACCCTAATATTTCCTTAGCAACAGACATGTTGGCAGCAATTTTGTGTATGTATATGTATTTGGTTTTTCAAGACGGGATTTCTTTTCTTTTCTTTTTCTCCCCCAAAGCACTGTTTATTTATACAGAGTCCTAACCAGTTCTCTGGCTGGAGGATGGGAGGGGTGTCTTCTTCAATCCAGGGCCCTCTATGATGTTGGCTGCTGTTACCAAACACATAGGCAAGTGGCATCACGCTAAACTCCTACCAATGGTCAGTCTCTCTCTGCTAGAGCAACAAAGTGAGCGAAAGACAGGATTTCTCTGTGTAACTGCCCTGGCACCATTCACTCTGTAGACTAGACTGGCCTTAAACTCACAGGCATCCTCCTGCCTTTACCTCTCAAGTGCTGGGATTAAAGTCATGTGCCACTACCACCCAGCTAATATTTGGTTCCTCTCTCTCTCTCTCTCTCTCCCTCCCTCCCTCCCTCCCTCCCTCCCTTGAAGTTCCTAAAGCCCGTTCAATTCCTCAGCAGTAGGAGCACTAGGCAGGCATATGTTTTACACTATTATTTGGCTTCTTATCCTGTTTTTAGAAAATCAGATTATATATTAGGTGGCCAAGTTGTAAGAACAGGAAATGAGTGACAGATCTAGCTAGGGATGAAGTCAAAGGTTAGAAAAGGGTGCTTCTGGAGCTGGAGCGATGGCTCAGAGCTTAAGAACACTGACTGTTCTTCCAGAGGTCCTGAGTTCAATTCCCAGCAACCCACATGGTGGCTCACAACCATCTATGATGACATCTGGTGTCCTTTTCTGTATACTGTATACATAATAGATAAATAAATCAAAAAAATAATAAACATACATTCTACCTGATGTTCTATTAAAAAAAAAAAAGGAAAAGAAAAGAAAAGGGCGCTTCTAAACTCTTCCCAAAACTCAGAAACCCCAGCCTCATAGCTAGATGGATTTGAGCTTATTCTGTGAGGTGGTTGACTAGTGAATGTGGACAGGATATGAGTGTCCACAGCCCATCTGGGTCACCTATTCCAGTGAACCCCAGTAGAAATATTCCAGAGAACTGGAGATCTGGTTTGACTCTAGCTAGTTCAAAGGTAATGCACACAAACTTTAGGTCAGTCTCGTATAGTTCCTGAGTTTCAGCTTTCTCAGTGACCTCATGGGATAAAGCCATTAATTCACATGGTTGAGGGGTAAACTCATGTCACAGATGAAGAAACTCACTCTACAATGGTAGCAACATTTTAGTTGCTCCCCTTTCTCCTCATAACCTGGAGTAAACACAAGTGGCCAGGGCTCACCCATTTCCTCCATGATTGACAGCATGTCTTGGTTGGTCTTCACTTTGATTCGAGGCATCATCAGGTAAGTGGACTGGTATTTAGACAGCTCCAGCTTCTTCATGATGGCCTTGAAGACAGTGGGGGTGAGTGCATCTTCCATAGTTTCCAGTGTGTGCTTCTGGCTCTGGGGCACCATAATCACAAAGCTCAGGTTGTGAGAAAGCTGCAGCTGTCCCACCTAGAGAGTATGAGACAGACACACCATATCAGCTCTTCCAATTCGAGCTCTCTGCCTTCCTCGCCCATCTCCCGGGCCCAGGACTCTTAGCGTGCACTGTTTCAAGAAGCACCCGCTAGACCTGACTACCATGCTGTGCCATGAAATGGAGATGCTGGTCACTCAGACCAAAGTGCACCGGTCCTGGTGAGAGCTCCAGGAATGAGCACAAGGTTTGGATGGTGCCCTGGCTAGCTGTGTAATAACAGAGAAGTGCTTTGGTTTCTTTCTTTCTTTCCTTCCTTTTTTCTTTTCTCTCTTCTTCCCATCCTCTCTCTCCCCTCCCTCCCTGCCCCCTTCTCTCCCTCCCTCCCTGCCCCCTTCCAATAGCATCTTATGCAACCCAGGATGGATTCAAACTAACAAAGGATGATCCTCAACAATAACAACAACTTCTCTTTTTCTCCTCCACTCCTCCCCATTTACAAGACAGGGTTTCTCTGTAACAGCCCTGACTGTCCTGGAACTTGCTTTGTAGGCCAGACTGGCCTCGAACTCACAAAAATCCACTTGCCTCTGCTTCCTAAATGCTGGGATTAAAGGTGTGCACCACCACTGCCTGGCTGATCCTTAAACTTTTGATCCACCTGTCCTCACCTCTCACATGCTGGGATTATGGGTATATACCACCACAGTTTTATGAGGTGCTGGGGATCAAATCCACAGCTTTCTGTATGCCTGGCAAGCACTCTACCAACTGAGCTTGAGATGCAGTTTATTTAAGCCCTGTTTCTTTTATACTTGAAATTGTCTCTATCTTACTTCTAATATGGAATATAAAACTGCCATGTAAATAGCTGTTATACTGTATTATTTAGGGAATAATGATAATAAAAAAAGTTTGTTCATGTTCAGTATACTTTTTTTCTCAAATGTTTTCTGTCCATGAATGTACCATGGATATGGGATGATGGCTCAAAAAACCTTCCCCAAGAGACACAGAGATATACACTCTACTGTAAAGATCAGGAATTCTTAGGCACTGGGCATAGGTGAATTTACTAACTAGAATCTTTTGGGTTCCATATTCATCTTCTTCTTTTGGACAGGGTCTCTCTCTTATATAGCTCTGGCTGCCATGGAACTTAATATGTAGACTAGGCTGGCCTTGAATTTATACAGAAAATCATCTGCCTCTGCCTCAAGAGAGCTAGGATTAAAGGCGTGCACCACCAAGCCCAGCTTGTGCTCCATATTTTGTCTTTTCTCCCTCCCTATCCATTAAAATTATATTCTTCAATTTCTGCTAAAGAACTTAATTCAGTCTGTGTGGTGGCACAAACCTTTAATCCCCATACTTGGGATGTATAGGCAGGTGGATCTCTGAGTTCCACCTGCCTATACAGAGTGAATTCCAGGACAGTCAGTGGCTATTCAGAGAAACCCTGTCTCCAAAAAAACCCAAAACACACACAAAAATAATTTAACACCTGTGTATACATATACTTAACACATATCTGTACATACACAGCAATACCTCTATAAATATTCTTATGCAGATTCATACTATGTACACACACAGAAGGCATAGCACACTACCAGTGTACCTGAAGTGGAAAGATCCACAGAATTAAATCAAGACTCACTTTTTCACATCTGACGCAGTAGAGATGAATGAAGAAACTTTAGAATTGTGTCTAGACTCATGTCTTCCAGCCTAAAATTCCCTGCCTCCAAAACTAGAGAGAGGGGAAGGATAGAAAAGGGTGGGACTACCAGATGGAAGAAAGAGAGATGGGGAATTTGCAAGCAGGCACTCTATGATGATAAAGCCACTGCAGAAGGAGGTCAGGACACTCAGATATATCTGAAGCAGGAGCAGAATGAGCCAAGAACTTACCTTGGCTTTCAAAGTCTCGTCTCTGAAAAGGGCCACAGGGTACTTTTTGCTACTCATCATGGGCACTTTAATCACAGAGTTTTTGTAGAGGAAAGATGCCTTCGTAGTTTTTTGCTCAAATGTTTTCTTCCACTTGGCTAAAGGAAGATAGGGTAGGTGTAATGCAGGTAGGGCCAAAATGGTGTTAAAGGCCCTGTTAGGGAAGGGTAGGACAGTCACAGAGGACTGTGGCTGTGCAACTGAGGTTGGTGGAATGTGAGGACAGTATGGGAAGCAGAAGTGCCTTAGGCATACTGCCTGCCTGATGTTGTCCTTACCACTCAAGTAGACAGCGTTCAGCAGGACAAGGCGGCTGTCAGAGGGCAGGCTCTCCAGCAGTTTGCTGATCTTGTGGTTTGTGTTCTCAGCCACCCAAGTGTTGATGAGTTCTAGGTTAGCATCACTGTCCAGGCCCAGGACTTGGGGGCCACTTCCATACAGGCTCTGAGAGACATTCACATAGGTGTCCCTAATAGACAGGTCTGTAGGGCAGAACAAGAGAGGGACGTATAAGTCCTCTGGACAAGCCCATCATCTTCAAAGAGCAAGTTTGAGAGTGAGCACACTTCTTATGTGTTTTAGTTTTGCTTGTTTGTTTGTCTGAGACAGGGTCTCAGTCTGCAGCTCTGGCTAGCCTAGAATTCATATAGACCAGACTGGCCTGAAACTCACATAGATCTGCCTACCTCTGCCTCCTGAGTACAGGGAGTAAAGACCATCACGTTTGTTGAGGTCCCCATGGTTCTTCTTGCTCACTCCAAAGAACATTCCAGCATTTTGCTGGAGCAGGAACCATCCCACTTCCTCTATTATATGCAAATCAGACTTGAGAAACAAATCTTGAACTAAGAGCAGCAAAACTCTAGGCATCCCTGCTGCTTCTGCTTGCTGGTGACGAGCGCTAGACAAACTTCTGTGAGCTAGCCTGCACTTGACTTTCCCTCTGTCCTGTCCTCATTCCACAGTCATAGACCCTACTTTCAAGCATCAGTGGAAGTTCATGACAAGACTTCTTGACTTTTGCTCTCAGGTCCCAAATCCACTGGAGAAAATAGACTTGTAAGTGCTTGGAAGAATAGACTGTTTTACTGGACTAAATAGAACAAAGCATTTCCCCAGGCTTGACTGGTGCTTCATGTAGCCTAAGACCCAGAACTTTAGCAGAACTATGGATGTGAGTGGATGAGACGCAGGGAGCACTGAATGTAGTGGAATTGCCCATTTACTGAACAGGATGAAAGACATCACTGGTTGTAAGTAGGTAAGTAATGCAGTATGTATTGAAACCTCTGAGCCATATTTTTTTCCATATCAAAAGATACATTTTAATGGCAGGTGTGGTGGAGCATGCCATTAGCCCAAAAGCTAGGACACAGAGACATGAGGATCTCTGTAAAATCAGGCCAGCATAGTTTATATAGTTATGTCCAGGCTAGCAAGGACTACCTAGTGAGATCCTGTTGAGAGAGAGAAAAAAAAAGAGGGAATGAAGTTTTAGGCACTCTCCTTCCTTTTTTCTTTATTTTTCCTTCCATATATTTTCTCAGTTTTCTGCAAATACAGCTTTCATAGTTAAAAAGAAAGAAAATAAAAAGCCAAGCATAATAGCTTCTGTCTATTATCTCAGCAACCTACACCAGAGGGTTGCCAAAAAGTGAGGCTATGCCTTTAATCCCAGAATTCAGAGGCAGAGGCTCGCTGATCTCTGTGAGCATGAGGCCAGCCTGGTTTACATAGTAAGTTCCAGGACAGCCAGAGCTGCTATACAAAGAAACTCTGTCTTGGAAAAGAAATGAGGCTACAAAGAAAGGCTATCTCAGGAAATATGTAAGCAGAGGAGGAAGGCTGGGCCCATGGCTCCATGGTAGCACTTGTGTAGCATGCACTACGTCCTGGGTTTAACCCCAAATACCCCAGGGAAGAAAGGAAAGGTAGGAGAATGTGTTTCCTTTTTTTTCTTGGCAGCTATCTTTTCTTTTCTTTTTTTTTTTTTTTATTATTATGAACAAAGAAGTCACATTTCCTATCCCTGTATATCCTTATTCAAGGGCCCTTCCCCCTCCTACCACATCAGGTCATTCTCTCTTCTCCACATCTTGAGAAAGTGTTTTCTTATAAAAGAAAGAAGGGAAAAGTGTAAGGGAGAAGGTGGGCATAGGGATTAAGCCACATGTCACAGTGCATCACTCCAGCACTCAGGAAGCTGAGGCTGAAGGAGAATTGAAGTTTGAAGCCAGCCTTGGCAACACTGCAAAGCCCCATTTCCAAAAAACCAACACCAACCAGACAAACAAAAACCCGAAAGAGGGATTAGACAAAAATCTATGATTTTTAACCTTTGAAAGCAACAGAACTGTATTTCAAAGTCATAAATGGGTTCTGGTGAGGCAGACAGGAACACTGAGCCCTGCCGGTCCACCTCCGTCTCCTAGGAAGGGGGCCTCCCACCCCCACCAACTCCTGAGCAGTTCTGCAGAAATGGCCAGCTCTAGGGTACCAAGTTTAAAAATAATTGTGTCAGGTTATTTGTGAAATTTCTTATTATTACTTACTGCTTGCTGTAAGTAATTATTATCTACCTAATATAAACATGTAAATGATAATAAATTCATAACAACACAAAAATACAAAGCATGGGTCTGAAGACTCCCTTGACCTTTTTGGTCAAGTGAAAAATATCTTTTGCTTATTTTATGCTTCTAACTCTTCTAACCTCTAGAGGTTTCTTTTAACAAGTTAGATAGAACTTTCTTACTCTAAAGAATAGACAAATGCAAATGATTTGCTCAGGTCTCACAGGGAGGAGAGTCCCTCTCCTGAAGCTACCTCAAACTCCTGCTGAGGCCACCATCTGCTCTACCTCACCCCAGGACAGTCTTCTTTCCCTGGCTTTCTCTTCCAGAATCCTCCATAGTTTACTGTCTTCCGGGGACACTCACCTGGGCTGTGGAAGATCTTTGACACTGAAGTGACACCTTTGGATGAAAAGGCCTTCAGAGCCTGGTGGACACAGGCAAAATCCTTGGGGTAGGAAAGGATTCTCTCTAAGTTGCTCTTGGTGCTGTTTCCAGCCCCTACAACAGAAGACAGAGAGAGAGGAGTCCTTGGGGAGGAGACTCACTATTTGGGACTAGGGCCAAGGACTGGCGAGGATGGAGAGTGGTTTCTGCTACAGTGAGGTTTCAGAGCATCAAAACTGGAAGACAGTTCATGTGTCAGGAAGGTGGTGGTGGGCAGTGCTGAATCATCCTACTAGAATTTTCCAGGGCTTCAAATATTCTCCTTCTCTGGTTTTCCACCTTTGTAATTCCCACATGTTTCTAACCACTGCTCCATATTAACTCTGATTTAGATGGTTTGAATTCACAGAGTCGTCCTATAAACAGAGGCATTTGATCACTATTGTAAGACAGAATGGATGCTCTTTATTATTAAACAATGTCTATGTCTTTTCTGCTACAACAGCTAAAATTTGTAGAGAGCATTTCTTCTAGTTCAGAAGTCTAATGCTTCTCTTATGTTATCTTATTAAATTATCACCAAGCCCTTTATATAGGATCCTCACTTTCTGGTTATATAGAGGGGGCCCTGAAGTTTCAGAGATTGTGTTATTAATGCATTTAAGGCCACAGAGCTAATAAGTGAAAGAAAAATGCAGGATTTGAACTAAAGGGAATGAGGTGGAACCAACTGACTAGAAAGGACCTCTCAGGAGACGCTGAAGATGTAGGATGGTCTCATTGTCATGCCTGGAGAGCTGGGTGTTACTGGCATTTCACTGACTATGGTGAAGATTGGGGAAGGCAGGGGAAAGGTTCTTGTACATGCAGTCTCTAGGAACCTTCCAGGAATTTTTCTTGCTTGCCTGTGAGAGGTGTTACCATTCTCTCTTTCTCTACTGCCTGTGGAGACTTATCATTGCCTTTCTTAGGAGAATCATTCTCATAAAGGCAGAAGTGTGTTTTCTTTTCTCCACATCTCCCACTGAGTTAAGGTGCCATATTGTCTGATTCTTGGTTTTTGGAGGTTGATATCACCATCTCTACTAAACAGTTCAGTACTCACACTCAAGAGAAAGTAAATGAACTGCCCATGGTTGCATAGCTAAAAGGTGCATGACCATGACAGTATCTTTGGTACCTCTGAGGATTTCATTTTCCTTCTCACCTTCCATTGCTTTGCACTATGACTAGTGACAAGGACCTTATTTTACATGTTGTTAATGAGTCCATAGGGTTTTATGGACAGTAAACCTGATTGAGGTTTACAGTCCTAACAGTTCCTAACTAAATCTTTGTCAAATAAAGCAACGTTCAAGAATGCTGACCTACCACCCCTATCATGTAGCTCATTTTACAGTATGTCCAGAGATATGGTCTTGCAGAGGTTTGTGATTGGTGATTCCTATTAAAGGGTCCCATACAGTCTGGATGTAACTCAGAGTCTTACCAAGAAGGACTTGTGTGAGGAGGCTGGCAATACTGAATGGGGAGAAGGCCATGTTGGTCTCAGGCTTCTTGGTAGCAGAGAAGGCGTGGTAGAGCTTCACAGAAAAATCTGTCAAAGCCTCTGCCAGTGTAGCTTCAGAAGTCTCTCTGTCTAAATCAGAACACTGAGCAAGAGGCCCTGGGCAGAAGGGTTCAGTGGGAGCCTGGATGGGGGAATCCGTGGCTGTGGAAGGCTGGCTGGAGGGATCCATGAAGGACTGGCTGGAAGGATCTGTGGCTGTGGAAGGCTGGCTGGAGGGATCCATGAAGGACTGGCTGGAAGAATTCATAGGTATCTGGCTGGAAGAATTCATAGGTATCTGGCTGGAAGAATTCGTGGGTATCTGGCTGGAAGAATTCAGCACAGCTGGTTGAGTGTGCTGGATGGAGGACTGGGTAGTGGCATCTGTTTCTTTGGAGGATGCATTGGTTGTTGGCCAGGTAGAAGACTGTACTATCTGCTTAGAGGGCCTCCAGGGGTCAGCTCTTTCAGCAAAGATATCTCTGCTTGCCTCTTGACTGACCAATGGATCCTGGGCGCTGTGGCTGGTAGCTTCTGAATCTGTGAAGGCTCCATCCTGTGGTTCAAGAAACAGGGTTTTATTTCTTAGTGCGCCATATTTCCCTTAACCACTCCAAGCAGGAAGTCTGTGAACATACTGTACTAGTTGCTTTTGGTATAGCCTGGCATGTGAAGGGCATGCCTTGGGTCACCTCCCACAATTCCTTCAGAAATAGGCAATGCTGAAGGAATTCTCTACAAGACACACGAGGTAATTCCATTTGGTTATCAGTTACCTGTGTTCAGTGCCCGCCAAACAAGAAACTGCTTTCTTGCAAATATCTACTTGTTTCGACTCACTTGACAGGGTAGCGTAGGCGTTTGCATTTTCGAGCCTCATAGTGGGGCTGTGGATTTTCAAAGAGTGGATGCGGTATAGCGGTGGGTATTGAAAACAATTAGTACACCAAAAGGAAAGGAAGAAAGGGTGGAAATAAGGTGCAATGGTACAACTTGTAGCCCCAGTCATCTCGGCATCCGGGAGGTGGAGACAGAAAGCTCTCCTTATGAGGCCGTGTTTTCAGAAGTGGGGAAAAATGTGTAAAATCCAGATCCCTTGCTCAATCGGACATCATGTGCTGACTCCTCAAGGTCAGTCAGGATGCCAGCTTCCACCATAACACCATGTTCATCTGCCGGAAGCAAGTGCTCACTCTTTTCATACGTTTACTTTTTATCCTTGTCTTCCTAGACCACTGGGACCACAGTGCTCTTAACCTTGGTGCAGGCTCAGGTCTGCCTGCTAGTCTTCTTCATTGCACCCCACTTAATATAGACCCCGATCTAGAACAGCCTGTCACAGCAGCATGTGTGTGTGGTGGTGGGGGGGATGTTTTCCACAACTTTGGGCTCTCTTGCCTTCTACGACCCAGCCAAGCCCAGCTGGTGAGCTGGGTGAGGTCTATGTTTTCCCCGTTTTATATATTGGGTTATGGAAGTCTGGAGAAAGGTCCAGCCCAATACCATTCTGATAATGCATCTTCCTTCCAATATAGAACCCAAGTCCCTTCTCTTGTGCTAAGGCTAGCCCCAACTTAAGAATCTCAGGAGGAGCTTCCCTCCTTCAGCATGGCCTGAAGGGTTAATCCTCACTGTGCCCCCCTCCCGTTATAGAAGGACAGAAGGACCACTTACCCCAGCCAGCAGCAGCAGCAGGAGGGTCAGCGGGGTCAGCCTGGAGGCCATCTGGGCAGCGACGTCAGCTGCGACCTGCGAAGCCCGTTAGCCTCAGAGCCAGCCTTGAGCCCAGGAGTTCAGGGGGTCCACCCCATCCCCAGGCCCGCCCCCATTCCGTTCCAGGCCTCCACCCTTCTTGGTGTGCTCCCGCCTCCTCCCTCTGGGGCCACCTTCTCCCTGGCTCCGCCCTCTGTTTTGTTTTCCCCAAACCGCTTCCATTTCCCGGCACGGCACCGGCTGGCCCTTCTCTCCCTTCACGCCCAGGTCTCAGTCCATCTGTTCAATCTCCTGGGTCCCGCTTAACTAAACAATAAGCCAGGGGCAGCAGGAGAGGAGGGCCAGGGCGAGCTGGGCAGCACAGCTTTGAGGGAGAAGGAGGAGGAGGAGGAGGAGGAGGAGGAGGAGGAGGTAGAAGGCTCAGTGGAAGCAAGCCTATGGAAACAGCAAAGATAACAAATGGGGCTGGAAAGAGAAGAGATGGCTGCAGACCTCCCTGCCAAGCCCTCTTAACTTTGTCTTGCTCTCCTAAAGCCCGCATTATCAAACCTGGTCCAAGTTCTTGGTCACTAGGCAGCTTCAGGGCAGACTGAGTGGATAGTCGCAGAGGGTCAGGGAGGGTAGGGTGTTGGGGGCAGTCTCAGCTATTGGCTGGTTCAGGATACTGCCCAGTTAAAAATTAAGGATGATTGATCACTAGTGTGAGTTCCCGTAAATCAGGATGGGAAAGGCCTGGGACAGTCCGGGTCCAGGCCAGATTAGATTAGCCTGGAGCTCCTCCTGGAGTCGGGTCGAAATGGGGTAGAATTTGACACGATGGGTTGGGGAAGCTGGAGGGCAGCTCTCAGCGATGCACAACCAACCGTTCCTCCAGTGTTTCATGGATCAAGATACAAGCAGAAGAAGCACAAAACGTGCCCAGCATTTTATAAGAGATGAACTTTTCTGCATAAGTAGGTAAAGTAACCCTTGGGAAATAGGTCGTTTAATAGTTAAGACACCAACCCTTAGAAGCAGTTAAATTTCTGGCCTTTCCATTGGAGATATGTCATGTTTAGGCCTAAGGCTCCTAAAGTCCTAATGGCTGAGGAATCTTCCCTATCTCTACACATAATCAGTTGTTCCAAGGTTGAGAACAAGGAATCTGCTCCTAGCTGGGGTTTCAATCCCTACACACACACACACACACACACACACACACACACACACACACACAGAACTACTAAAACAGAACACAACAATCCCAAAACAAATCCCAAGGTACGTGTATTTGTTGTTTTCACAATCCACCTGTTAGGGAGACCCTGGCAAAGAGGAAGTAAATTTGTACTTTAGTAAATCCCATGCACTCTTGAAATACGCTTGGGGTAAAATTACTTTGTCACTGTTGTGTGTCTTAAAAATTCAAATTTGACTGAGCAGTCTGTATTTTATTTGCTGAACCTGACATTTCTACATCCTCTAGCAAAACAAGGCTGTTCTCTGTGGTAACCTGATGTAACTATGAAGTTCTGTGATCATATAACTGCAGGCCTGACCTCTACCTGGATTTGCTTTCTTCAGGAAAGTTTGTGGTTACCATGAGATCTGGTACTCAAAGAAAGCCTTCCAGGGGACTGGCTCCTGTGCTTTGTTTTCTATAACCAGCCAGGGAGCTCCTAAACCTTAAAGAAAGTCCATATTATGAGAGCCATCCTTTGAACAGTTTCAGGCAAATTCCACTTTATACTTCAGCCCTCAACTGATAGCCTTGGAGTACATTGAGCTGTGAATTCTGGGAAATGGCTGAGCCAAAATAAAAGCCAACACATTCACTGTGTTCTTACCACACCTTTATATTTGTCCTCTCATGAAGCCAATATTAATCACATCTTAAATGAAGTATTCATTTATTAAATGAAGCTCAGGGGCTGCAGAGATGGCTCAGGAGTTGGGAGCACTTGTTAGCTCATCACCATGTAGCTCCCGACCTCGAATCTAATGTCTTCTTCTGACCTCAACAGGTACCAGGTGCACAGGTAGTACACATATATACACACAGGCAAAGCATTTATAGAGATAAAATAAAATAAATGGATGAATAATTTAAGAATAAAGTTCAGAGTAACAGATTCACCCAAGATAGCAGTGTTATGGTTTGAATCTGAAATGTGGCCCACAGATGAATCATGCTGAACGCTTGCTGTCACTCACAGCTGCTAGCACCGTCTTTCAAGGCTGCAGGACCTTTTCGGAGACAGAGCTGGTTAATGGTGGTAGCTTTTGAAGGTTACATCTGGCCTGATCTGCCATGATGTGAGCAGTCTCTACTCCATGCCCTTGCCACCATGAACAGAGCTGCTTGCCAGGCCCTTTCCATTATGATAGACTGAAACGCTCTGATATTATGAACCAAAATAAACATTTTTCTCCCTGAAGTTGACTATGTCAGGTATTCTGGTCACAGAGACATGAAAGTAATAACAGAAAATTGGTGCAAGAGTAGGGAAATTTCTGTGACCAAATTTAGCACTGTGTTAAGTATGCCTTTGGGAGTAGTTTGTGGTGGGAATAAGGAAGAGTTTGGAGATGAAGGTCAAGGAAACACTACGCTATTGTAAGCACTACTCAGTGGGCTGTTTTGTTGGAAGTTCAGAAGACTAAGAACACCAATGAACATGTAGACAGTAATGACAGCTTATGAGGTTTCTGATAGCAGTAATTCTATTGTGAAATGAGCTGGGTTCTGTAGTAAGCTTTCTTGTTGGAACTGCCATTCCCCCAAATAATGACACAGAGACTTATTATTAATTATGAAAGCTTGGCCTTAGCTTAGGCTTTTAAAAAATTAGCTCTTATAATTTAATTTGTTTCTATTAATCTACATTCTATCAAGCGACTCAGTTACCTTTCCTCTGTCTCGTATGTCTGACTTGTTTCGAGTCTTGCTGGCATCTCATGCCTAGATTGATTCCTCTGACTTCATCTCTCTGCCCAGAAGTCCTGCCTATTCTCTCCTGCCTGTCTATTGGCTGTTCAGCTTTTTATTATACCAATCACAGCGACACATTTTCACACAGTGTGCAAATATCCCACAACAATGTTCAATGTGTCAATGTTCTGTTCATGTCTTGAAATTGCGAGTGGGACTAGAGTGGAAAGTAATAGACTTAATTCATTTGGTAGAATATTCATGATAGGCCGTGGCATGGTTAGTTCTGGCAGTTTTCAGTCATGTTTATGGTAGGAATCAGAAACAAAACAACTGACAGAAAGATATGAGTCCAGGAGTGCTAGGGGAAGAACAGGATTGTTTGAAGTTGCAGACAAAGTGGGTATAATTGTTAAAGAGATTGATGCCATAAGGAGAAACTGTACTTTTAGCATTGGAGCAATAGGAAAGGTCCTTGAGGGTAAGACTTCATCCATCAAGAACTGCTGATAAAATGCAAAAGCCATTTAAAAGACTTCCTTTCTTTCTTTTTTCTTTTTTTTAAAAAAAGCTTTGTTTATTTATTTATTTATTTTGTATGATGTTTCTGGCCCAGACTTTCCGGGTCTGGACCAGAGGTTTGGACCCACTCTCAGCCCCACTGCTGCTTAGGCCCAAATAATCACACAGACATTTGTATCATTTTTATGCCGATTGACCTAGGGCCCAGACATATTGCTAACTAACTCTTTACTCTTAAACTAACCCATCTTGTTCAGCCTTGCGGCTCAGTACCTTTTCTCAGAGTAGCATTTTAACTTCTTTCCTCTGTGTCTGTCTGTGGCATCTCTACTTGGCTCTTCATGTTCCCAGAGTTTTCCCAGTCTGGTA
Source organism: Sigmodon hispidus (assembly GCA_004025045.1). NCBI lineage: Eukaryota > Metazoa > Chordata > Mammalia > Rodentia > Cricetidae > Sigmodon > Sigmodon hispidus. Next base: position 49,221 of record PVIH01013445.1, read on the forward strand.
GCTCTGCCCAGACTTCCTCTCTGCCTTCAGCCAATCAGTATTTTTATTAAACTAGTAGGCAGGACAAATATTTACAACATACCATAATCCCACTATATGTGTGTGTGTGTGTGCATGCATGCAAGTATGTGTGCAGAGGACAGAGGACTCAGATTAGCTGAAGCTGGAGTCATAGATGTTTGTAAGTCACCGGATGGGGGGCTGGTGATTGAACTCAGGCTTTTTTCTGCAAGAGCTGTGAATACTTTTAACTGCTGAGCCATCTCTTCAGCCCTGAAAGACTTCCTTTTAAAAAAAGACAGAGCTTAAACAATGTCATACTCAACTATAGCCATGTAGGAAAGTGTCTTCCCAGGTTATGCTATCTAAGAACTCAGCATAGACCCAAGGGAGCCTGGGTACTATTAGACCTAACAGTGAAACTTGATTTCATGCTGTTGGTTTTGTAGACACACAGAATGAGAGTTTTGTGATCATGGAAGCTTGCGCCCAAATGTTTAAGGAAATCCTGGTAGACCAGGTGTATGTAGCAAGCTAAGAATCCTCCAGGAATCCCCGAGAGGCCAGTGCATGAAGCCATAAAGGTAAAGAATAGGGAACCTCAAGATGGGGAATGTCATAATGTGTGCCATCTGCTGAGAAAAACTGCAGGCATTTAGTAAAGCCAGCCCAAGAGAGAATCCACTTACAGTACAAATGAGAAGGCCATGGGGTAGGTTTGCCTGTGGTAGTTTGAAAATAATTGGCCACCACAAGCTCATAGGGAGTAGCACGATTAGGAGATATGGCCTTGTTGGAGAAAAGTGTCACTTTGAGGTTACCTATGCTCAAGCTATGCCCAGTAAAACAGTTCCTGTTGCCTGTGGATTAAGATGTAAGACGCTCGGCTCCTTCTCTAGCACCATGTCTGCGTTTACTCAGGCATGTCCTGCCATGATGATAATGGACTAAACCTCTGAAACTGTAAGCCACCCAATTATATGTTTTCTTTATAAGAGTTACCATGCAAATGGATGGATTTGGAGAATATCATTTTGAATGAGGTAACGCAGGCCCAAAAAGATAGACATAATGTGAGAACCAAGGTCCCTCCATCTTGTGACTCAGAGCTATTTTGAGGAGTTATGTTTCTACTTCCTGAAGGTCAGGCCCACTTCTGAGTAATCAGGAGGACATTCCAACCTAACCACAAGTATTTCCTTACCCCTAAGATGATCAATTACCTAGCTACTATCCATCTGGCTGAAGAGATAATGTTAGTGAAGAAAATTCCCCTAAACACCAGCCTGACAAAAGCATCATACTCCACAGCATTTCCCAATGACAGCATTCCTGTGGGTTTTTTTTTTCCTTTAAAATCCCTGCCCTGCACAGTAGGAGACACTCCTCTCCTGGCTGTGATGGTTAGGAGTTTGCACCTCAGCGAGTGGTGGTGGGTGATCATGAGTTACTGGGGTCCTTCTGGGGGTCATCAAGTCTGGGCACAACAATGGTATGTACTCACTCATAAGTGGATTTTAGAATTAAAGCAAAGAATATCTAGGCTGCAAACCACAATGCCTGAATGGCTTGGTAACAGAAGGAACTTAAGAGAGACATCCAGGGATCACCCTGAGAAGGGGAAATAGAGAAGATCTCCTGAGAAAATTGGGGAGCGAGCAAGGAGAGGTGGGTAGGTATTTATGCTTTGCATACTTATTTGTGCTTTGTATGACTGAGGGCCTACCACACACTTCTGTCTGTGGAAGCCACAGTGTTGATAGCTGCAAGTAAAAGTTTGATGTAGGTGCCTGGTATTGTTGTTATCACAGATAACATTTGCACATAATACTTTTATATATCACCATTGTCTCACATAGGTGTTTCTTTGCTTAGCTATACCGAGACTGAGCCTTTCTGGAGATCTTACTCTAGAGTACTCATTCACAACCCTTCTGATAAAACTTCTATTCTTTTCTTCCTGGAAGCTTTCAGTTGGGCTGGAGGTGGACAAAAATGATGAATGAAGACTGAAAATCAGATCCAAATATTTGCTGAGACACAAACTTTGCAATCCTGAAAACCCTAAAGAGCTTGTTTGTAGCACAAAACTTGTTAGCTTAGAATAGAAACATTTGATGACTCTATGCAGACATTGTAAATTGGTTCATTCATTTATCTAAGGTTATTTTATTTTTTCAAAGTTATCAGTACAATATCATATATGTGTTTTATAGAACTTTTAAACAAGCCAAACATTTATAAAATTAAGCCATTGCAGACACAGCCACTTTTTTTTTTTTTTTAACTACTCCAAGTTTATCCTTCCAGGATCTCTTATTTATAAAAACATATAGAGCATACATAATTATTGCTTGCTGTTTTCTTTTTCTTTCTTCTTCCCCTTCTCTCCCACCCCCTGCTATCTATCTATCTATCTATCTATCTATCTATCTATATCTATCTATATATATATATATATATGGTCTTATATAGCCTTGGACTCAAACTTGGTATATGAGATGATCTGGAACTTCTGATTCTTCTTACTGCTTCAACTTCTCAAGTGCTAGGATTTTAATAGGTTTTGTGCAGCCATACCCAGCTTATGGGGTTTTAGGGATTGAACTCAAGGCTTTATGCATGATAAACAGGTTAATTCTGTTTTTTACATAATACAGTATCATGAGCATTTGACTGAGTAATCATAGGTAGCCCTAGCTCATTCTTTCTAATGGATATACAACATTCCATTGTATGGATGTATCACAATTTTTTTAATCTCAGGCATAATGAAATTTGAATTGATTTACAAACAAGCCCTAGCTGTCTGCTGATCTCAGAAGGTTCTCTCAGTTGCTGACATTTACCTTTCTTGACCAGCAGCTTACCTGATGTCTTTGCTGCCTTCCTGGGTTTAACGTTCATCTCTAGCTGTTGGTTGTCATCTCTTAGGTCAAGAGGTCCAGATTTGGCTTGTTCACCCAAAAGTGAATTTGGTCTTTGTTGTTATAGGATAATCTTTTTGTACACAGCAAAGATGTGTCTTTGCCAAGGTACTTTTGACTAGTCTAATAAAGAGCTGAACAGCCAATAGCTGAGTAGCAGAGGACAGGCAGAGTTCTGGGAGAGAAAGGAGCTTGGGGAAAGAATCTGAGAGGCGGGGAATTCATCAGTGAGGTATGGTGGAAGTCAGATGTACAAAGGAGAGGTAACCAGCTATGTAGCCAAATGTGGATTAATATACACAGGCTAATTTAAGTTTTAAGAGCTAGTTAGGAAGAAGCCTAAGCTAAGGATAAACTTTCAGAAGTCTTTGTGTCATTATTTGGGAGATTCTGGTCTAAAGAAAGTACAACTATACTTTGTATTATTTATTTTTCTATAGTTGCAATAAAACACAACAATCAATTCAATTTACAGATTATTTACTCCCATGCCTGGCTTCTGAAGTTACTTTTGAAACTAGGCATATTTGTAGAATCACTTAGAAATTAGTTTTATTTTCTGATGAAATATGTGTTGCAATGGTGATGTAGAGTCTTCAGATTTCTATCATTTAAAACTATTTATGATGAAATACAATTCAGAAAGAAAAATCTATAGGAATGAACATATAATTTAATCAAATACAATAAAGGTGACATCCATGAACCATTACTGTAGTGTAAAAGGGCCAACCAAAGAAACCCACCTTGGTCCTGAAACCAGGGCCAGTGAAAGAAACACACCCTGGATCTGAGACCCGAACCAGTGAAAGAAACACCTTTTTCCTGAACCCAGAACTAAAGAAATATACCCTGGCCCTGAAATTAAAGCCAAAAATCCACAAAGAGCCAGTGAAAGAAACACATTTTGGCCCTGAAACCAGAGCCAAATTTGCCCCTGATTAACTAAGCAAAAAAGTAATCAGTCCCTGAGCAGAGAAAACAAACCAATCCATGAGCAGAAAACCAACCAATCCATGAGCACAGGATCTAGCTAGCCAATCTAAGCTCCGGAACTGAAATCTGAGCCATCCCTATCTTGGAAATCTTCCTAGAAAAACTCCACCCCCTTGTGGTAGGAGGGGGAAGGGACCTTGAATAAGGATATACAAGGATAGAAAGTGTGACTTCTTTGTTCATAATAATAAAAATTAAAATTAAAAAAGGAACATGAATGTAAAAAATTACAAAAAGAATCTAGAAAAAAAAGAAAAAAGAAAACCTCCAACCCCAAGAAGCCTATATAAGCCCGTCCCCCCACCCCTTACCCCCCACCCCCCACCTGTTCAGTTTGCTGCTGCCTTTTCCCTGCTACCCTCTCCCACCCTGTATGAGGCAGCCACTCTCCTGGATTCTACCCTCACAATAAATCTCTTGAATGAGGTTTGGGTGATGACCTTCCTCCAGAGAGCCTAGACAGAGAGCTCAGTGGAGTGAAGTCCAGGAAACCGAGCAGGACTGTACCGACTTCAGTGGGTAAGTCCTCCCCTGCTGGGGCAGAGTGCTACCATGGAGAAGCCTTTCCCTGAAGCAGAACTATAAGCTGCATTGCTTACTGTGACCTGTGGTATTCTTTGGCTCCCGTCTGCCAGAATACTTTCCCTTCTGAGCTATAACGCTCAGTATTCCTGGGCTCCTGGCTTCCAGGATCCCTTTCCATGTGAGCTGTGCTAACACAATTACTCTGATTAAGAAACAGGATATTATTGACACTCCAGCAGTTCTTTCTTGTCAGTCTCAATTTTCACTGCTGTAGGACACCATCATCCTAATGCTATTGCAAATATCTGCCTCTCTCCTTCTCCCCTCACTCTCTCCCTTCTTTCTTTCCTTCCTTTTTCCCCTTGTGGTGATGGAAATTAAATCTAGGGCCGATGTGTTGGATAAGCACTCTACCACTGAGTTACATTCCCAGCCCTTGGGTGTGTGTGACAGTCTTCAGTAACTCTGGTTGGTCCTCAGTGTAATCAAGGTTGATTGAACTTCTCCTTCTCTTCAACTTGAGAATCCAGGCAAACCTCACTACACATAGTTTGGCCCTTGAGTTTTTTGAGGCAGGATCTCCTTATGTAGGCAGGCTGGCCACAATTTCTCAAGCCTCCTGCTTCTGATTCCTGAATGCTGGGCTTATAGGCGTGCACCATTGTGCTCAGTTTATGCAGTGCTGGGAACCAAACTCAGGCCTCTGTAAATGCTAAACAAGTATTGTCCACTGAGCTGTATCCCCAGTCTTGGCTTTGACCTTTATATAACCATATACATTCCTAGATATCTCACTTCTTTCACTGAAAAGCACACTTTTGTGCTTGTATGTTCATGTGCATATGTTTATGAGTGGACACATGTTTTTGTGTACATTCACATCAAAGCCAAAGGACGGTTTCAAATGTTGTTCTTAAGGAACCATGCACCTTTCCTTGCCAGCCTGGAACTCTCTAGCTAAGCTACCTGGCTAGTGAGTCCTGTGATCATTATGTGTCTTTCTCCCTGGTGCTATGATTAGAAGCATGTACCTACAAACTGGTTTGGTTCTTAAATTGTTTTCTCACTTTTCTTTTAAAATATTAATTAAAAAATGCATGTGTATGTATATATGTATATGTATTCTATGTGTGTATGTATATATGTATTTGTGCCATGTGTGTCTGTGTGTGTGTCTGTGTCTGTGTGTGCCATGTGCATTTGGGTGTTTGCACCAGATTCTCCTGGGACTACAGCTATAGATAGTTATGAACTGTGCAACATGAATGCTGAGAACCAAACTTGGGTCCTGAGGACAACTTGAAGGAGTTAATTCTCTTACACTAGGTGGGTGTGAGGGTTCAAACTAGGGTCACTAGTCCTGGCATCAAGCTCCTTTATCCCATTGATCCACAATTGGTCCCATGCCCATATTTTTCAAAGTGGTTTCTGGGGATTGAAGTCAGTTCCTTTATAGACTGAACCATCTCTCTAGCTTGGCTGGCCTTTTAAAAAGAAAATCAATGATTACAACATGTGGCTGTGGTTTATTTTCATTTCTGCATACTTTGCAGTCACATTGCTTCTTTTTAAGTCTGAAAAATTAGGATCTCACTATGTTTCTCAGGCTGTTTTTCAGCTTATGTACTCACACAGTCTTCCTGTTTCAGCCTGCCTCAGAGCTGGGACTGTTGATTGTTGATGTGTGCCTTGGTAGTTTTCAGTTACTTTGGTGTTTTACTGCAATTTGATCTGTTTTACTGTTGATAGATATTTGGGTTGCTTCTGGTTACAGTGTGTTTTGTGCAATGCTGCTCTAGATATAATTGTCTTCAGCCTGGTTTTTTTTTTTTTTTTTTTGGACTTACATACAGGAATATTATGGCTAAGAGATGTTATGTAGCCTCAACTTCACTAATATTTTCCAAGGTGCCTTTACCAGTGTAGATGCTCCCAGTTTACAAAAGTACTATGATCATTCTTTTTATTTTTCCTCTCTCCTTCTTCTTATTTATTTGTCTCGGGCTTGCCTTGAACTCCTAATCCTCCTGCCTCTACCCACCAAGTGCTGGGATATTTGCAGTCTGTCAACACACTCAGCTGAATTTGTTTGTATTTTGAGATGTCTTTCAAGACTAGATTTCTCTATGTAGCCCTGGAAACCAAGATAATCCCCAACTGGAGATCTTCCTGCTCCAGCCTCTCCAGTGCTGGGCTTACAGGTATACACCGCTACAGCTGGTGTTAACAATGGCACATTTTATATATTCCCTAGTTTATGACAGTGTTCTGCTATTAGGTCAAACATTCTGGAGAACTCTATGAGGGTAATTTTAAGTTTGTTTGTTTATTTATTTATTTATTTATCTATCTATCTCTTTATTTAGAGGCAGGGTCTCACTGTGTAGCACTAGTTGATCCGAAACCTTTTATGTATACCAAGTGGCTTCAAACTTAGAGAGTTCTGTTAGTCTTTGTCTCACTATGCTTGGACTAAAGGCATGCACCATAATGCCTAGATTACTTATTTATTATTAAGATTTATTTTTATTTATGCATGCATGTGTCTGCCTGCACGTGTATATGTATACACATGCATAAGTGTGTGTGCCACTGTGTGTATATGTTAGGATGCATTCGTGTGTGGGTGCTTGTGTGTATGTGCCATGTTTGTTCAGGCACCCATGAAGAGCAGAAGAGGATGTTGAATACCCTGGAGCTAGAGTTCTATGCAGTTGTAAGTTGCCCCATGTGGGTTCTGAAAACAGAATCAGTCCTCTGGGAAACAGAAAGTTCTTTTAACTGCTGAGCCACCACTCCAGCCTCTTTGTATTTTTAATTTTTATTAAGTTTATTTATTATTTATGTGTATATGTTTTTTTGTTTTTTTTTATTATTTTTTATTTATTTATTTTTTTTTAAAGAAACTTTATTTATTTATTATTTATTTATTTGCCTTGGTGTTTGCCTGGAACTGGAACTACAGACAGTTGTTAGCTGCCATGTGGGTGCTGGGAATTGAACCCGGGTCCTCTGGAAGAGCAGAGGGTGCTCTTAACCGCTGAGCCATCTCTCCAGCCCCTTATGTGTATATGTTTAACTCAGAGGAAAAACCTGAAAAAACTGTGTTGTTGTTGTTGTTGTTGTTGTTGTTTTCTTTTATCAATGTGGAGCACAGGGATGGAACCTGGTCCACTGAACCATTCGGTCCAGGGTAGTTCTTGGATGAGTTTCACATTTGAGGAAATCAAGTTGCCCTCCATGATTCGAGAGGGTCCTATCCAGTCAGCTGAGGTACTAACAGAACATCCTCCACACTCCCACCCCTCCAGCAAAGAGAAATTTTGCCAGGAGACTGCTTTTGGGTTAGCTTCCACAGTCAAATGAGCCAGTTCCTTAAAATAAATTTCTTTTCTATATATACACATCCTGTTGGTTCTGTTTCTCTGGAGAAACATGACTAATACAGGCCAAACACTAAGGCTCAATATTTTGTGCTGCCCTGACAGCTGGAGACTATCAGAAGCTTCAAAGTGCTGGTCGAAAGACTCTCTCCCTTTTGCTCCCTTGGTTAAGGCCTCTAGCTGATAACCTTCCCTGTCAAGAGTATCAGGGACATCCCTGCTTATCAATGAGCGTGGGTTCCATTTCCCTGGCAGCTTGCAGAATTATTCAAACAAGAGCCATCCCAGACTCTTGTTAAGATGTCTGAATCCCACCACCCCTCACTGTTTCTTCTGTTTCTGAGAGCTCAGCCCCTGTGTGGTCCTCTGTGACATGTGTTATCCTTATCCACAGGAATAACATGTATATGGCTAATCAACCACTACTCATCTTATTGGCCCAGTGTCTGGTAGTGTACATTGGACCACCCTCTAAAGGATGGGGAATCTCTCATACCCATGTTCTAATGTGGAAGCAGTTTCATGAAGTTTTTACAGTTTCGTAGAACAAAGAAAGCCATAAATCAAGGCAAGTTTAAAATGCACTGGTGGGCACACCAGAGAGGCAGGTATGTGGGGATGGAGAAGCTTTTTTTAAATAGGTATGAAATGTTATCTGATGACATTCTAACTCTTGGAATGGTGGAAGCCAGTGTTCCACTGTTAATAGCTTCTAAGAGGTTTTAGTTTATCATGGCAAGGTGTTAGTTCAGATACAGAGCAGGGCAATTCGTAGCTGTTCCAAAAGGCTAAAACTAGCCCCAGATAAAGTAATTAGCTTCTGAATCTGCAGACACAGTCTCCTTCCAGAAGGTTTTTTACAGGCTGCTGTTCACAGCCAGGCTTGACTTATTTTCAGGAATTTTCATCCACATACATATAAATAAAATCTTTTTTTTTAAGTTTCATTTTTTCTAAATTCTCACTAACTTCTGTTGGAGCCATAATTAAAACTCTTAGACAATCTATTGCTATCTCATTGTGGTCCTAATTTTTATTTCCATGTTAACAAATAAGCCAGGTAATCATTCACTTTTATTGCCTGTTGGCTTTATTTCTCATTACAGTTGTTTTCTTTTTCTCCTGGCCAGACAACTAGACACAGCCACAGCCTGGCACAGTCATTTCTCACTGGAATCACTGACTCTTCACTGGACTTTATCTTCAATTCTATCTTTCCATCCATTCTCCAATCCACAATTAGAATCATTAAAATATGAGTTGGTTTTCCATGGGGAACCATTCTATGGCAAAGCCCCTTAAAAGGATGTCTTACCTCTAAATTCTCTTATCTGACCTTTGAGACTGATGTCCAAGCTGATCTTTGTCTCCCTGTCCAACTTCTCCTGCATTACTCAACTCCACTTATGCTGCCAACACACACACACAGACACACACAGAGGCACACACAGACACACACACACA
>PVIH01013446.1:0-58412 GCA_004025045.1 Sigmodon hispidus
AGAAAAATGATCAGATGTGGTGGGAGGGGGAAGAGACTTTCAATAAGGATATACAGGGATGGAAAAAAAAATTCAGAGGGAAAGCTGAACACAAAGAAAATATATGTGTAGTAATCTTATTTGCATTTCCACCCTTGATAAGCCATGCTTATGATTATTATCCTCTGTATAGTTATTGTTAACTCTTCGGCATTTTTAAGTTCTTTTTACTGTTTTTTTGATAAATACAAAATAAAGAAGGAAAAAAATGCTCAACATCTTTAGACATCAGAGAACTGCAAATCAAAATGACTATGAGACACCACTTTAAATCTGTCAAATGGCTAAGATCAAAAACACAGTTGACAGCCTATGCTGGAGAGGATTCTGAGCTCAAATATGTTTATAGCAGCATTATTTGTAATATCAAAAACCTGAAAACAACCGAGATGCTCCTCAACTGAAGAATGGATTAACAGATTGTGGTACATCTACACAATGGAGTAATACTCAGCAGTGAAAAAAAAATGACATCCTAAAATTTGCAGGTAAACCTTAGGACCTTGGGACCTCCTGGCCTTGCTGGGGAGGAGATAAACAGATGGGAGAAGAGAGAGGGACTGGGATGGGTCATGAGGGGGAAGGAAGTTTGAACAAGGGGATACATGGATAAAAATGACTTCATTCATAATTAAAAAAATTTAAAAAGCAGAAAAAAATTGCAGGCAAATGGATGGATTTGGAGAGTATCATCCTGACATAACACATGTCCAGAAAGACAGACATGGAATGTACTTACTCATAAGTGGATTTTAGACAAATAGCAAAAAAAAAAAAAAAATCCAGGCTGCAAACCACAACACCTGAATAGCTTTGGAACAGAAGAAACTTAAGAGAGATATTCAAGGATCATTCTGGGAAGAGGAAATAGAAAAGATCTCCTGAATAAATTGGGATCATAATGGATAGGGACCAAGGAGAAGTGGGAACAAATCATGAGAGAAGGAGATAATTGAGTAAGAGGAGCAACAATGAGGGAGAACAAACAAATAGATATCCTTATAGAGGGAGACCCTGTGGGACTGGGAAGAAACTAGGTGCTAAGGAAACCTCCAAGAACCCACAAGATGTCCCTGGCTAGGACTCCAAGCAATAGTAGAGTGGGTGCCTAAACAGGACTCCCATATAATCAAATGAATGACCACCTGAATTGTCATTATAGAACCTCCATCCAGCAATGGATAGAGGCATAAGCAGAGATCCATAGCTAAGTACCAGCATAAGCTCCTGGTCCAGCTGAGGAGAGAGAGAGAGAGAGAGAGAGAGAGAGAGAGAGAGAGAGAGAGAGAGAGAGAGAGAGAGAGAGAGAGAGAGAGAGAAACAAAACAAAATTCAAAACTACATCTCAGAAATCCCCAACAATATCAAAAAGTGAACTGAGAGTTAATGACTCCATGTAATCTTCAAAGTGCTTTTTTTTTTCTTTTTTGTTATGAATAAAGTCATATTTTTTTATCTGTATATACCTCTGAAACACTTTGGACTGGCACTTTGGAGCCCATTCCCTCCAGAGGAACATTTGACTCAGTCTTGATGTTGGGGAGAGGACAGTGGATCTGCCAAGAGTGATGCTAAACTAAGCCACCTTGGGACCTTGGGACCTCCTGCCCTTGCTGGGGAGGAGATAAAAAGATGTAGAGAGCTCAAAGTGCTTTTAAGATTCTGTTTCTTTCCCTAGATAATGTTTCCTACAGAGAATTTTTGAAAGGTATGGCTTAATTGGATATATTTAAACAATTTATTCTTTGACAATTTTATTCATTTATATAGTTACATTCTGATCACCATTAACTTTTTATTTTCCTCCTGCTCCTATTAACCCTTGAAAGTGAAAATGAGCATGAATATGATCATATTTCATTGTACAATAAAATTCTCAGGAATTAAGAAAAATTGTAAAAAGGCTTTTATGAGTTAATTGAGCCACATACATTCTTCATCAATATTCACTGTGGTATGGAACTTGAGATAATCATATATATAAAGGTGACATTCACAGTCTCTGAATTAGTCAAGACATCTGGACTAGAAGAAAATTAAGATTATGTAAAAAATATTCTTCATCAGAATCTACCCTCCTGATACCAAAGATTCAGGAACCTTTCAAATACAAAATGCATTCACTACCTTTTACTCAAAGCCAAGTCAAGGCTAAAGTGGTTAGGAAATTGAACATTGTTACTGGGTAGTAGATGACATAAATGCCTCCTATGGAACTTACTAATGATGGATCATCCAACAATGAAATAGAGAAATGAATGCAATAAAGCACATGGTGAACATATAAACATAATTTTAAGTTTTATAAATTTACTTTAGACAAAAATAAAAGACATTGAAGGTGCATTGTGAGATAAAATAAAAATTTCATTATCATAGACAGGATAGTTAATACCTTAAAATGAGAGAGAGGTTGGTTTCTAGGAGATCTGGGGTGATAAAGTGTTCAGGTTGTTGATCTAGAAAGTAGTTTTTATTCTTGTTACTATTCTCTATTTTATTTTATTTTTTCTACAACAAAAAGCATGAAGCAGTATTTATAGAATTAAGTTTTCTTAGTTTACAGTTCTGAAGTTTCAAGGGTTTGGCAAAAGCATCACCTTGGGTCAAGTAACCTTGGGTATCGGAAAGGAGAGAGCGTCTGACATCTCAAGAAGGGAATTCAGACTAAGGGAGGGTCTCTCTCCCTTGTGACTGTACTCTTGAAGGCCTAGATGCCTCAGCAGTCCCACAGGAATGTCCAAACTAACACAACAGCCATTTTGGAAAAAGAGAACATTTAAATTGCATAGGTTCAAATAAACACATAATACAATTAATGTTTTTGTCACACATATGACATATAAATGTTTAACATAATGAATAAAGAAAAAATCTGCTAATTGACCCACAAGTCACTAATAAATCAGAATTGAATTAAAACTCTATTCTCAAAATTATATTGATTATAGTAAAAATGTTTTCTACTTTGGCAATCAAGATGGAGAAGGAGAGTAAAATCCCTAAAGATGATGATAAATTAAAATTTTTCAGTCCTAGAAAATTACATTTGTGCTTTTTAATAATTATTTTATTGTGAAAATTAGTATTAAATAATTTATCTGACATAACTTGATGGGCATTTTTGCAAAATGGTTTTGATCATCTTTGCTCTTTATTGATGGGTTACATCAAGATTTTACTGTGACATAGATACTTGGAATATTTATTTTCTTGAGAAGTGTATTTATTTATTTATTTGTTTGGTTGTTTATTATTTATTTATGAAGCATTTCCTATGTTTGATCTAACCTCATGTATACACCATTTATTGAAGCTAACCTCATGTATACACCATTTATTGAAGCAATGTTTTCCAGTGATTTTTTTGTCATTTTATCTAAGTCATTTTAAGATGTTGTACTAATGAAATAAATTTCTAATTTTAAAATTGTCACATAGCACATGGTAAGAATGTCCTTCTGTGAAATGCTAATGCTAATGAATATGATCAGATGGAAGAAATTTCAGTGAACCTTTTATCTTCCATTATACTTGACTGTTTTGCATAATTTAATTTCATTTTATTTCAGTCTGACATAATATGAAGAATTCCACTGTCTGCTTTGCTGCCATTTCTCTTGATATTTCAAATGTATTTAATTATACAAGGTCACATCTGAAGAGATAAAACTCTCTGGAGAGATTGTAAATGAACTTTCCCTATCAGATTACTTATGAATTTTTTATTACCCTAAAATTACATGTTATTATCCTGGAGTGACATGAAATGTCTTACTTCTTGTCTTGCCCATTCCTGGAATGAAAGGGGATATTAAAGAAAAAAATAGTGCTTCTGAGAAGTGGCTGTTTCAGGTGGTACACTTCTTCATGCCTCACATTCCTTAACTGCCAGGGCACAGTGGGGAAGGCCATTACAATACTCTGGTTACATTTAGAGACCAGAGTTCTGGATTTGTTTTCTGGATAGAGTGACTTGTACCTGTGGTTTGCTGCATGTTAGAGATGCCAAAGTTCTGTTTATGATAAAATGTTTCATACCATTCTTAGAAGAAACTATGAATAAGGATTGAAAATCCATTTGGACACTGGCTGTATGGAGGGTAAAAATGACAAAGTAGAAGAAAGGTCATGCTGTCTTAAAGTTTAGAATTCCTGCTTATGAACAGAGTTCTGCTAACACTGCAGAACATACAATACCTAGTTCAATATTTCTACCTTAAATGGAGAATAATTAATGACACAGGGTGATCATAGTCTCTCCCTTTTTATCCTGTGTGTACTATGAAGAAGTTTCAATTCTGTAAGTGAAGGAAATATCTTTTCAGCATTCTCTTTGTGTTTCTACAACTTTGTGTGGCATGCCTGTTGGGGTGAAATCCAGTTTTAGCAAAGAAGTTACTGCTGCTGCTCTCACAAAAGATCAGCAGTTTGGGAATATGTGACTTTGCTATATATATACATATATATATGTATATATATACACACATATATATGTATGTATATATGTATGTATATATACATAGATATGTATATATGTATGTATGTATGTATGTATGTATGTATATATATGTGACTTTGATGTGTTTCTGCTTGGGCTTTTGTGACTATAGGTAAATAGAATGCTGTAAAACATGTCTATAAGTCAATAATTTTGACTTCAACAATAAGAAAATAATACTTGGCTCCTGTAACATGATAAAGTGGCTGGATATGTAAATTTAGTGTTGAAATAAGAAGTTGGAGCCCTTCTCTACTGTAATACCTCTTTCTGTGGAAAGGCTTGAAGTCAATACAAATATGAAGCCCTGATTATCAATCTATATTGTTACAAAGAGGAAAATAAGAAATGTGTTATAGCTGTAACTTTATAAATATGAAAATATTTTTAATAAAGCTGAAACAGTGGAAAACACTTGAATCATAATTCTATAGCCAAAATTGTTAAGAGAAAGAACCAATAAATGGAGAAATAATGACTCTTGAATTTGAAAGTGTATTGCTTACAACATATAGTCACTTTCTTTGATATTAAGTGGATACAACCAACTATTCAAGAATTACTTGCATTCAGAGTAAATTCTATGAATAGTCTACAGAAGACCATCATATAAAGAAACAGAAATAAATAAAACAATTTATATTCTATTCATTTCAATTACATACATCTCTGAGAACAGCTTAGCCCTCTATAGAACCTTAGACTAAGTACTAAGAAATCTGTGGGGCTGAGAATATGTCTTAGTGACAGTATTCTTTAGCATATGGAAGGCCATAATTTGATCCTTAACACAACATCCAGCAAAGAAACAAACACAAACATGCAACAACAACAAAAAGTCTAAAACAAACAAATGAGAGCTTTGAGTCTAGGCCTTCATCAAAACACTGAAACAGAAACAGTTTCGTACACATGGGTAGAAAATAATAAAAAAAAAAACAGGAATAAAAATCTTAGTATGCAAGGAAGGCTGACTATAAACAATTATTTATTGTATTTTCCTTGAACAAAACAGGTTTAAATATTTTTGCTAGAAAAAGAGAAATCTTCAAAGAAATAGACATTTTAACTGATTTGAACATTATTCAATATATATGAATATTGAAATGCCATGTGATAATACATAAATCTATACAATTTTTATGCTTTTTTATATAAAGCAATTTTTATAAATTCATCAAAATTTAAATTTTTAATAAAGTCTTTTCTGGATCATTTAATCACTGAATTAACTTCTTGCAATATCGAATTTCTTGGCAAAAATCTGAGAATAATAAAATCCCTACAGTTTAAATGAGATTTTTTTTTAAAGACTGCTTCTGATTTATGCCACTCCATATGTATAAAATATATATGTAAAATATTTTGAATAGGTCTCTTTAAAAAAGAAATATTTTTGAGAAGTACTGTAATTTAAATCTTCCCATGTTCACACTTTAATTATGAACTAGTCTTTTTATTGAAAAGTTTGACCCAAGGAGAAATCTTATTTTTGATGTTTTTATTATGGTGTTATAATTAAGAGGATTATTAAGGTTAAGTTTCTATTTTCTGGATGTAACACTTTTTAAAGCTATTAACTTCATTAGTTTGTTTGACAGGCCATCAAGAAGCAACACAGAAAATTCACAGTCCTGTTGGTAGAAGAAAGACACACATTCGCACCCCAAAAGCATTAGCTCAACTATGTTCATACCAGCATTATTCATAATAACAAGAACCTGGAAACAACCTAGATGCCCCTCAACTGAAGAATGGATTAACAAACTGTGGTAAACCTACACAATGGAGTACTACTCAGAAGTAAGAAAAAATAATATTCTAAAATTTGCAGGCAAATGGATATGGAGAAAATCGAGGTATCACAATCCCAGAAAGATAAGCAGGGGCTGTACTCACTCATTAGTGGATTTTAAACAAAAAAGCAAAGCATATCCAAGCTGCAAACCACAAGCACTGAACAGCTTGGGATCAGAAGCACTGTAAACTGGCACCTTGGAGCCCATTCTCTCCAGAGGAACATCTGACCTGGTCTTGATATTGGGATGAGGAAAGAGGATTTGCCTGGAGTGGATGTTAAACTAAGTCACCTTGTGACCTTGTGACCTCCTGCCCTTGCTGGGGAGGAAATAAGGAGATGGGGAGAAGAGAGAGTGACTGGGAGGGGCAGGAGGGGGAAGGGAGTTTAAGCAAGGGGATACATGGATAAAAAATAAGATTATATTCATAATAAAGAAAAAGAAAACAAACAAACAACAAACAAACAAACAAAACCAAAAAAAAAAAACCATAGAAATTCCTAAATACCCAAATTTCCAAGTTGGGCAAAAGAAAAACCCAACTGATTCCATTCAGTTCCATCCATTTTTTAAAAAATCTTTTCTTTATTGTTTTTGAAAATCAATATCAAACTTTATATAAAAAAGCAAAGCATTCAGAATAGCTAAATTAAAAAAAACATTCAGTAATAATACTTCTCTTTTCTCTAAAATGCATGAAACATAAAAAATAAAATCTAAAGCTCCTCAAATTCTATCCATTTTTAATTCTCAGTGGTTCTAAATAGTATTCTTTAATTATTGTTATGTTACTCCAACTAAAGAGCTCAGAAGAACATTTGTCAGTATGAAAACCCTTAGCAATTTTGATTGCAAGGCTGCTGGGAGACATGGATCATGGCTGCTATTGAACATGGAGAAAATTTTTCCAGTACATTTCAAGCTAAAAACGAACTAAAATTCAAAATGTGAAGTTTTTTCTACTTAATATATATTACTGCTCATCCATAAGGGAAAAAACTGGAAGCTGAGATGCTGGAAGTTGGAATCTGTCTACATGTACAGTTAAATCTCTATAGAAGTAGCTTAGGTAATGACTTCACCTACTGAGAAGTTTTAATAAATTATCAATTATTTCTTTTTCTTTTTAATGCAAAGAATATCTGAGCTGAAAGGGCTGAGATCAAAGAATCAAAATATTTTTTTCAAGAATAAGCTGAATTGTTGCAATTTAATACAAGAAAATGCTTTGAACTCTATAAAAATGACAGGAACCCGACCATAGCCATCTTCACTATTCAGATTCTAAGAAAATGAGGAAAAGATTTGCATTATGTATGAGAATTGATATTATACAGATGAAAGAAAAGGCTTCAATTTATAATTTCTGCTGTTTTCCTTAAAAATGGAACAATGTCTGAGAATTAATTGAATCAAGGCTCACAACCCTCATTTGAGGTTGAATTACTTATGGAGGAACAATTCAACATCATCCTTTTGGGCTGGTAATTTTGAGACATGTGACAAGTATTTTGAGAGAAAGGAAAGAAAATAGACAAAATTACATTATTAAGTTGTTTTTTTTTCCTGCTTGTCATCATTTTCTCAAGATTTTAAGTTTTTTATAGTTTACAAATCACTTAAAACCTAGGATTTCTTTGGTGATCTTAATTTTTTAACTTATCTGAAGAAAGATGCATGACTTAAAAGCTTTGTAGGTATATTGAGGCTGAGAATCTAAATGAAAAAACCTAGTAACTCCAAGTTTTTTAAGGAATCAATACAGAGTTCATGGCTACACATCATTTCTAAAGTATCAGTTTGAACTTGGTATATTTGGGGGTCAATACATTGTAATGCTTGTCAAAAAACAAAATAAAATCCCAGTCAAAAGTGGGATTTGGAGCTGAGTTGTGGATTTACTTATTTCATACACTGGCTACTCTATGTCATTCTAGAAAATTGATGGCATGCTTAATAAAAGGTGAAGTTCAAACAAAATTTTATCTTGCTAACTATTTATTCTCTTAGAATTTTTAAACCACTGCAGAAAATGCAGACAGCTGTATGGTGCTGTAGTCTGTGATTCTCTCTCTCTCTCTCTCTCTCTCTCTCTCTCTCTCTCTCTCTCTCTCTCTCTCTGTTTGTGTGTATCAGACTCATGCATGTAGCCAAGTATGATCAGGGACTCACAGTCTCCCTTCCTTTATTTTTTGAGTGTTCTTCCTCTACTGGCTGGGTACTAGAAAGATGGTTACTGTGTAATGAAAGGTGACTAAAATTTAATGTGTAATGTATTAAACTGGAGGATGTTTTAAAGTGAGCATAACTGTTAGGCATAAACCCTTGCTAGAAAATGAATATGGCAGCCTGAGTTATGTCAGATATTCTTTCCAACCTCTTCTACTTTTTGTAGGCTCATGGGACAATATATAACCATCCTTATACAAAGGTTCACATCATTATCTACAGACTACCAGTAATTTCTAAGGTCAAAATTTAACCCAAAATGTAAAATTGAAAAAGTTGAAAACTTATAATGCTCTTATGCTGTTTCCCATTTGAATACATAGATCATATTTCCTTTAAGCTACTTACAGCCATCGATTTAGACCCAGAGTCTATTTATATGCAAGTTTTATAAT
The DNA here is from genome assembly GCA_004025045.1 of Sigmodon hispidus. Taxonomy (NCBI): domain Eukaryota; kingdom Metazoa; phylum Chordata; class Mammalia; order Rodentia; family Cricetidae; genus Sigmodon; species Sigmodon hispidus. The sequence goes on from PVIH01013446.1 coordinate 8,964, forward strand.
TTCTACATAATTGAAAAATAATTGCATCGAAATATACACAGAATAGAATATGTTATCCTAAGCATATTTAGATTTCTGATTCAGTACTATTTCTTGTTTTTGTGTAAGCAATATATGGAATTTTCATCCCATAAAACTTTAAATTATGTACCTTTTAAATAATTCCTCTTTCATCTTTCCAATCTGAAATCTATCATTATACAGTTTCTAAGAGCTTTACTGCACCTCAATCCTCTATATGGAAATTATTTATCTTTCTGTGCTTGACCCATTTAGCATAATCTCCTGTAGACTTATCTGTGTGATGGCATATGTCAGATTTTTCTTCCTAAGTCTGAGATTAATACTCTGTGTATATTTCATATTTTGTTCATGTATTACTTTTATGATAGATGCTTGGGGTACTTTAAGTCTTGATTATGATGATCAATGATAGTTGGAACAAGCAAAAATATCTTCTATTTTATTGAAGGAATTGAAGTATGTAATTCATTTAAGTCAGTACCATATCATTTTACAGATGTAATTTTCATATGTAGCTTTTAATCTTTTACATGAAATAGGAGCAAAATGTCACAAAAGGAAATTAAGAAAATGGTCAATTTACTTGGAGAACAGAAGTAAATAGAAAAGCGTTTTAATAATAATTTTTATTGTTTAAGGATACATGTTGAAACTCATTGGTTTTTTTCTTGGGTAAATGCTGTAGAGAGTTTAAATGAGAAGTATGTAGATTGATTAACACACATGTGTTTCCAAGACTGTATATTAAAAAAGTCTGATTCAGTAACTACTGTCTGGAGTTAGAAATGTGTCTCCTAGAATTTACCAAGCAGTTAAGCTGCAGGTTAATCTAGACAGTGTTTTTCACATTTAAAGCAGTAGAAAACTCCTGTGCACTAATAGAAAATGTATGAACGAGCTGGCCTTATGAGTGACTGAAAGAAGAGTACATTTCAATTGTGTCTTTAGTTGACAATGTGTAATATGAAATATATTATAACTATATATATAACTTGCTTAGTCCCTCATTAGCAGTGACGTTTAAGGAAGACACAGCTCTGGTACCATGAGACCAACTGAAGTAGATACTGTTCTCTGCCCTCCTGAATTTTTCTGAGACTGTTGGTCATAAAAACTTCTTTTGCTTATTGTATCTTTCTGGAATTGTGCTAGGTCCAGAATGATTTAATAGCCACCCAAAAAGAAGCTGTTGGGATTAAAAGTTTGTTCTGTTCTCAAAGAGTGTTCTGTGTGAGAGTTTCTTTAGAATTTCCATGATATTTCTGTTACTGTCTCTTTTTGGTCTTAAAGATTTGGAAGTCACATTTGCATATTTTATTATTTGTGTGTACATGTGTGTAGGGGCACTCATGCCACTATGCATGTGTTGATGGTAGTTGGCTCTCTCTTTTTACCCTGAAGCTCCTGGTTATCAAAGTTGCAGCCTTGACCTGCTGAGTCTTCTCACTGGATTGAGTCTTATGTTTTATTTTCCTGATTTCACATTGCTGTTGTTCTGAGAAATCTTCTTAATAATGTAAATATATTCATTACAGTAGTCTATGTCTAGACAGCCTGATGGAAGATATAATAGGTTATCACAATAAATACAAATCTGGAGACAACTCAGATTATGCTGATCTCAAAACCATAGGTATCAACTGAGAGTTCAGAAACCAGGGAATAAACTAGAGATATGTCCAGCAGGTGAGTAGGCCAGGGAGAGAGTGAAGGACAGATACAGTTTACTCAACACTAGCAAGACAAAACTCTATCATTTCTGAGGAGATACAGAAGTTTAATTAATTAAATACTAAAATACTAATTTTTCAAACCCAAACTTCATTTGGAAGAATTAACTTTTCTCCATCAGTGAGAATGAAGGCCTTAGAATCCAGTTGGATTCAATTGAAGAAAAATTAAATATAATCATACATCTTTTTTTTGGATTTCCTCCTCCCAAAAAAAATTTCTCATGTTTGTGCCTGAGGGTGACTTAAAATACATAGATAATTATTATATTAGAGCATGAGCATGCTCATGAGTTTTAGTTCAATTTCAATGCTGGTTAGTCTTAATCTGCTGAGAGTAGTGTGTCTGAGCCTATCAGATCCATTTTTTAAATTAAATACAAATACTTCATAATATTCCTAGATTCTTTAGTGCAGCCTCTGTTGTTCTTGATAGTTCATATTTAAATCAAGTTTCCAACTCCATTATAAAGAAAACTTCATGTTTCTTCTATTTCTAGTGAAATGTTCAAGCTTTTATTCTTTTACCACGTACCATTTCAGTACTTGTGTGATTACTTCTTTATTTTTTATTCTTAAAATAATTTTCTTTCTTAGTAAGAATCAACAGGTGTTTCATGAACATATACAATGTACAGAACACCTTTCCACTGTGGAAAGAAAACATTTGGCAAGACAGAAAATAATCAGCTTTTGTGGTGCTCATATTTTGGATATAATTTAATAATAAACATGTAACTATAAGAAATATTGAAACATTATCAATTTCCTTTTTGTATGGTGAGTTGATGAGAACTCTGTGGGATGTGATAGGTGAACTGAGATCTGAATGAATAGAATCTGGCTAGTAATCGTGTAGACAATGTATTTAAAAGAAGAAAGAGCTCATACAGAGCTCATGGATATTGATAAGGAAGCCCTTATAATGAAGCCATGGTTACAGTGACTGAGGAGCTGACAGGACAATGACTTAGAGGCAAGATGAGAATTTGGGTTAAGAGGAGCAGGAAATTTTTATTTGCTTTAATAAAGAAATGTATAGTAAGATTTATTATTTAATTGATTCTAGCTTCTATGTAGAGATATTATAAAAGGTGAAAGGAAAACTGATATTGTCCAAAGGTTTTGTTCATCATATAAAGACAGTCTATCTTGATTGTAGTGAAGGGAACAAGCTTAGGTAATCTTTAATAGTGATACTGAAAATGGAGAGAGTAGTTAGGGATTTTTCTACAGACTCAGTAAAATTCATGTAAAGGTCATCTTAGAGCATGGATCTGTATTTTTCTCATGCTGATAAATCTCTATACTATTAGCAGAGCATAATCCTTTGCTCTGTCCAGACATTTGTTTGATTTTCAATTTGAACCCTGTATCCCCCTGTTTTTCTGGGAATGTGAATGCGCCTAATGCTTTATTGGTTATCATTTTCAGAGTTCAACTTTTTGAATTCTTATACCCAAAGTATGTTCAGATATATTCAGCATAGAAAGAATAATTCTTGCTTAGAGGAAAAGAATATGAAAGAAGTTAAAACTAGGTAGCAGACTATTTTAAAGATGTAGTTACTTAAGCTGGGAATAATTTATTATCAGAGTAAAATAACTTTAAATGAGGGAAACTATTGCATAGGGGATAATTATGCATTGTATCTGAATATCCACAGAGATCTTCTTTTTCTTTATTAAAAAGGTTTGAAGCAATTATTTCTCCTTAGCTAATAAAAGAAACAAAACTAGAGCCATTCACCTGCTTATGTCAGAATGACTAGACACTCTATTCCCATCTTGATTCATACTGCTATTACATATTTACCAGCTACAAAACTACTCCAGGTTCTTGCAGAAAGCTTACACATCTTCAGATTATTTACAATCATGACAGCAGAAAGGTATATTGTTCAAGGACCAGCATGATATTTGATGACATGAAGAATTATGAAAGTTTGATTTATACAATTTACAAATTTATTTCTTTCCCCCAGATTCCATATTGCTGTTCTTTATATCACCCATAATTCATGTTGCTGACCTAGTAGACCATGACCTTATCCCTACTTCTTGGGGTGTTACCTTCTCCATTGAGTCTTTCTACTCCAAGTACCAGAGCTCAGTGTTTGGTATTTTGGTGCACAGTAGCCACCAGGATCTCCTTTGGATGTTCTATTTCAGAAGTTAAAAACTCATATTTTTGTAATCAGAAAGAATTTTTGCATAAAATTGAAAAAAATTGGAAATAAAATTTACTTTCGTTGTCCTAGGAATTCCAGCTTTATGCATGTGGTGGGCAAGTGCCGTATCACTGACACGTATCTAGGTCAGGCTAGGAACTGTCTTTATTTCTGGGTTCCTTCTGTACTTACTGTGCTAATCCTTCAAAGTCCTTTCTATGGAGTATCATTAGAAAAAAAGCCAGCTATTTTCTGGGCAGAAGAAATTTACAATGCATTGATTTTGGCTTCAGGAGTTTCTTTTTGTTAAGAAAGTAAGTGAATCTGTACAAGAAATTTCTTGAAGTAATGGAATCTGTGTGGCTGCTGTGTCTCAGTGTTGAAAAATCTCATAATCACATGCAGGTTATTATGAATTAATGTCTAAATGTGTGGAACAGCCATTTAAAAACTGTCTAGTCTAACAAAAGTCTCATGTTAATAGAATTATTTTTCAGATTACTTATGAATCAGAGATAGGGCAAATAAGTGATTGAATTAACATGAATTGCTTCATTTGAAAAATGACAAGATAATCAGTTAGAAAAAGAATAAATTTCATCTCCCCTCTTCCCAGAATCCCTACTCTCAGCAACTCTTCAGATAATTTTTTACCAGTTCTCATTTAGCAGCTCTCTTCAGTTCAAAATTACAATTGAAGGACCATAAATTCAATCTGTAAACATTTTGCACATATTCCATATTTTTAAGATATCTGTGTTCTGTTGAATGTGTGTAATGTATAAGGGCCACATAACAGAATAAAAAAAAACCCTATCTTTTACTGGAAATTATTTGAATGATGTATATAAACATCCCATGGTGGATTGTGTGCTGGAAAATTCAAACAAAATAAAAAGCCTCAATTGACCTTGTTGCTGATAAACGGTTACATCTTCCCTCAATTCTTAGAGCTATTAACTTATCTTTTTTCTTATGCAATAACTTTCTTATTTTTTCTGTTTTGAAAATTAGATTCCTTTCTCATACAATATATCCTGATTATAGTTTGCCTCCAATATTCCTCTCAGTTTCTCCCCCGTCTGTCTCCCTCCAGATCCTCTCCTTTTCTGTCTCTCATTAGAAAAGAACAGGCTTTTGGGAGATAATAACTATTAACTTTAAATAACATAGAAGTTCCTTCTCAGATTCTTGAAGATTAGTAGATCTCTGTTTAAGAGCCAAATAATCTTTTTTTTTCCACCCCATGATTTATGACTAATGCAGAATCTGGGGACTACTTTAGCTGAAATACAATCAAGTACAGTAGTACCCCATGCTTCTACCTTCTCTGTATGGGTAAGAAGCAGACATTTGAGGGAGTCTCTTCAAAATAACGTTCATAGTTTAAACTTATTAGACCAAAACTTTGCAGACTGGAAGTGTACACAATTATTTTGAGGCAATGTACCAGCAAAATTCAGCTGTGTAGAATTTTAAAGAGATTGAGCAATCAATTGGTGAATGGTTGAATGGTTATATTACAGTAATACATAGCAATCTACTTAGGAATCAATGAAAAATTACTTATCTCTTATAATTAAGTTAGGATCAATTGGCAATTAGTAATTTTCTAATACTAATGTTTTATTTTCCTTTATATTAACTTATTCTATATATAGTTTCTTCATTTAATTGTGAAACTTTATTTTTCTATCTTATTTTAACTTTGTGAAACATATAATATGACACAAACTGCAGACAGAAAAATAGGCTAGGTTTTTAAAGATCTGCATCTGTTCTTGATTATTCTTTAAACATGTTTTCTCTTTTAGAATAAATTTTTGTGCACTAATTGGCCAATCTGGTAAACTCTGTTTTACCTGTAGTGTATCTCTTAAACTGCCTCTTTAGACTAATGTCTTATGGTCAAATATTTTTCTTTATTAAATATATATATGTGAAATATACTTATGTGCTTATTGTTGAATTCACTTTTGTAAATTTTATTCTATAAAAATGCAACATTTCTCTGAAGTGTCTGTACTGATTTCATGCATTAATAGATGAAATGTTAACTAGAAATCTGTGTTTTCATACAAACATATATACACATATATACATGAATATACATAGGTAAATGCATATAAGGAAGCAGGAAACAGACACAGAGAGAGACTGGACAAGTGTACAGAACTTTGGAATACTCCTTTATCAAATACTTATTAGAAATTTCATTCTTTCAAAGATTTAATTCTTATTTACCCATTAATGATACCAAGCAGTTTTCCTAGATAACATTTCTCTAGTCAAGAAACACACACACACACACACACACACACACACACACACACACACACACAAAGAGAGAGAGAGAGACAGAGAGGCAGAGAGACAGAGACAGAGAGAGACAGAGACAGAGAAAGAATACAGGAGAAAAAATACAATGGGAAGCATGTGTTTTAATTCTTGCAAGAGTTCCTATCTTTTAATATATAATTTTATTAGCTCAGCCTTCTTCACTACCATCATTACTTTTTCAATTGCTTATGAGACTGAAAGCTATCTATATTATCATATTCTTCAATATATTATATATACTATTCAACTGACTGAAATATAGAAGCATCATATTTTCTTAAATTTATCAGCTTTTAACTGCCATTGTTTTATATTATTAATATTAGTAGATATTACTTAAGTAGAAATATTTTATCTTAAAATAACTGCTTGAAAAATAAAAGACAAGAACCAAAATTATGATGAGCTCTGGCGAAGTAACTATCTTCAAGTATTATGATCTGGTAAGTGGATTAGGTTTCTATAATTAGATATTTAAATTAAGCAATATATGCATATTTCACCTCTTAAATATTTAACAGGATATTTGCCTTCTTTAGGTTTTACTTTAAGGCTAATGGAAAATTAACTTTTTCTTTGTTAATTTAACAAGCAAATAGGAACATTAGTAAATAGCCCTTCTTTAGAGAATCTTATTTGCTCCTGGCCAACACCTCTCATGTTACTCTGAGTTTACGTCATGGCTGTTATTTGTAAGTCATTTTAACTAGAACTTTAATTATGTAAATTCCCATCTTTTTTTACCCAGGCATATTATTTGGAATCTTGTTGCTTTTCTGTAGTTGGCAGTTCTGGGTATTTAATGTTAGAATTTTTCTAATATTTAGATTCCAATTACTTCATGAATATTTACATAATTATTCCATTAAATATGTTCCTATAAGCAGATTAATCCTTAGTCTGGGCTGATAATGTAGAAAGCATGCTGTTCCTGACCTTACAGACAGAATTCCCATTGTGGTCTGGGGCAAGTGATTTAGTCTCTGCCCAGGCTTCAGTTTGTAATGCTTGGTGTTAACCCCCAATTGAGCCCAAATAATGTTGAGATATTATGAGATGCTAAGTGTTCAACTTTTCTTTATGTCATCAATAAAGATACATTATCCTCATAAAACTAACTTGATTTGAGGAGTGTCATAGTAGTTACCAAATCTAAGATTTTGTTCTTTATTTCATTCATGTAGCTTTGCATGAACTAAAGACACTTCACGGTGGAGGTTTGTTTTGGTGAAAAGTTTAGCACATTGAAAATGTATTTCTTCCTTTCTAACTACTCCCTAAATGAAGAGTCAACTATATCATAAGTTCTGATTATTAAAATGAGTAATTTTAATCAGAGTCCATGAAGTTACAACTTGCTGTTGGAATATATAACAACTCAAATAGGAAAGATAAAGTTTCTAAAAGCAGACGAGAATGGAATTAATTATCTGTGCCTACTGAATCTCCAGGAAAGGATAAAATAATGTTGAGGATTTGTAGACTACAATTACATAAAAAGTTTAGTAAGGGTAAAAGCAGGTTTGTGATGGTTTTGGATTGAGTTTAGCACATATAAAGTGGGAATTTTAAAATTTTTTTATTATGAATAAAGTCAAATTTTCTATCCATGTATATCCTTGTTCAAGGTCCCTTCTCCCTCCCACCCCCTCCAGTCACTCTCTCTTCTCCAAATCTCCCCATCTCCTCCCCAGCAAAGGCAGGAGGTCCCAAGGTTCCAATGTCCCAATAAGGCTTAGTTCAGCATCCACTCCTGGCAGATCCAGTTTCCTCACCCCAACATCAAGACTGAGTAAGGTGTTCCTCTAAAGGGACTGGGATCCAAGGTGCTACAGATCCCATGATGTTCAGTGGTTGTGGTTTGCAGCTTGGACATGCTTTGCTTTTTGCTTTTTTGTTTAGAGTCCACTAATGAGTGAGTACATCCCCTGCTTATCTTTCTGGGTTTGTGATACCTCGCTCAGGAGGATATTCTCCAAATCCATCCATTTGCCTGCAAATTTTAGGATATCATTTTTTCTTACTGCTGAGTGGTACTCCATTGTGTAGATGTACCACAGTTTGTTAATCCCTTCAGTTGAGGGACATCTAGGTTGTTTCCAGGTTCTTGCTATTACGAACAATGCTGGTATGAACATAGTTGAGCTAATGCCTTTGGAGTGTGAATGTGCTTCTTTAGGGTATACACCCAGAAGTGGTATTGCTGGATCCTTGGGGAGATTGATTCCCAGTTTTCTGAGAAACGGCCATACTGCATTCCAGAGTGGCTGAAAAAGTTTACACTCTCGCCAACAATGAAGGAGTGTTGCCCTTGCTCCACATCCTCTCCAGCATAGGCTGTCATCTGTGCCTTTTATCTTAGCCAATCTAACAGGTGTCAGGTGGTATCTCAAAGTTGTTTTGATTTGCATTTCTCTGATGGCTAAAGAAGTTGAACACTTTTTCAAGTGCCTTTCAGCCATTTGTAATTTTTCTGCTGAGAATTTCCTTTTTAATTCTGAACCTCATTTTTTGATTGCGTTATTCAAGGTTTTGGGCTCTAGTTTCTTGAGTTCTTTATATATTTTAGAGATCAGTCCTCTATCACTCATAGGGTTGGTGAAAATCTTTTCCCGTTCTGTAGGCTGTCATTTTTTTCCTATTGAAAGTGTCCTTGAATTTTTATAAAGCTGCTAATTGTGATTGAAAGTGTATTAACTAAGTTATTAGTGTAAATAGCTGCAAGCAGCTTGCATGAGATCCATATCTATGGTACCTTATGTATTTAATTTGTAGTTAACCTAAATCTGTAATGATAACTGTTAGGTGTTTCCACAAACAAGTACATTTTAAAACAAAATGTTTTCCATTGAAATAGAATCACACTGGTTCTCTCTCCCCGTTCCTCCCTCTAGTTCTCCATGTTATACTCTTGTCAGCCTCACTCATATCCCCCATAAGCGAGGTATCACAAACCCTGAAAGATAAGCAGCGGATGTACTCACTCATTAGTGGACTCTAAACAAAAAAGCAAAAAGCAAAGCATGTCCAAGCTGCAAACCACAACCACTGAACAGCCAGGGATCTGAAAAACGTTGGACTGGCACCTTGGAGCCCATTCCCTCCAGAGGAATACCTGACCCCGTTTTGATGTTGGGGTGAGAAAAGTGGATCTGCCAGGAGTGGATGCTGAACTAAACCACCTTGGGACTTTGGGATCTCCTGCCATTGCTGGGGAGGAGATAAAGTGATGGGGAGAAGAGAGAGTGACTGGGAGAGACAGGAGGGGGAAAGGAGCTTGAACAAGGGAATACAAGGATAAAAATATGACTTTATTCATAATAAAAAAATTAAAATTTTAAAATAACTATTTTTGAAGTAATTGTAGATTCATATGCAATTTAAAGAACTAGTAGAAATTTTATATACTTCATTTACCCTAATAGAAGTAACTTGAGTAAACTATGATAAAATTTCACAGAAATCAGGCCACTGGCTGATACAGATTCCACTAGTTACAGGTGAACTAGGAGCAGGTGTGTACATCTTCACATCTGTATAACTCTATCATATATGTACTGTGAATTGATGCAACCACAGACAAGTGATGCAATGTTTCATAGTAAGGATCCCCTGCATAGCAGTAATGCCTTAAAAGTTTCAGTGAAATATTGAAAATTTATTTCTCTTTAGATTCTTTGTAAATATTTTATATTGGATATAAATATTTTCTGAATGTGTATTGAGTACCTCATTAGGTCATTATTCTCATTGTTTCTTCCATCCAATATGGCTTAAGAATGCTTAGGTAGGGATATTTTATATTTGCCATTCCCCCCTTTCCTTTCTGAAAATGTCTTATTATTATTTTCTGTGCAGAGTATTTTCTTTAGGCATTATTTAATGATGGATATCTGAAAATGACTTCATTATCTATTTTTACATTTCTTCCTCTCTCTCCTTCTTAATATCCTTCCTTCCTTTTTTCTTCTTTACTTTTCTTCTTTTTCTTGTTTGGTATGTGGGGTGTGGGGCATGCTAGTGTGTGTAGGTGAGTGTGTGTGATCTGTGCATATGCATATGTGTGTTTGTGTGGGTATGTGAGGATGCTCACACATGTGAGTGCATGCAGCCTGAGGAGAGGGAGAATGGTGGGTATCCTAACAGACAAAAGTGTCCTAAAAGATTATTGTTTAGTTATTTCGTGGAGAAATGGTTTCTCACTGAACAAGAGCTAGGCTGGTAGCTCAGAGTCCTTAGCACACCACTCTTGTACACCAGGCTGGCTTATGTGATACAGATGCACATAGCCATTCTCAGTTGGTTTCCATGCGTACTGGGAATGTCATGCTACCTAGAAAGTCTTCTTACTTACTCAATTCAATCCATACTTTTGTTTTTTCAAAGTTTTAAAATTAGATTTACATTCGATATTTTTTTGAGTGCTTGCTTTTTGTCACTGAAATATATTATACTTTCTTTGGGGGGGGATCTCCAAGGTTTCATAAGATATACCTAAACTTATGTTCCTCTGTAAAAAACATACTTCAGAATTTTCCCCTATTCAATTTTCATAACTCAAATCATAATGTATCTACTATGCATTTTTTGAATTTTTTTGATTTACACAACTTTTTGAGTTTCTAAGTTTATGTCATTTGATCAATTTATGAAATATTTATTATTTTAAAAACTGATTTTATTTTTTTCTATATAACTGATTTGTCTACCCCTGCTATTTCTTTTTAAGAACATGAGATCTTTTATGAGGTACAGTAGCCATTTCTGTAATCTCAGTACTTGAGACATGGAGCCTGAATGGCTAGGAGTTCCAGGTTGTCTGGGGGCTATGTAGTAATTTACAGGCCAGCCTGAAGTACATGAGACACTGTTTCTAAACAAATGTCCTGTGGTAGTTTGAACATTATTAACCATCATAATTTTAGAGGGAGTAGTTCTATTAGGAGTCATTGTAAGTGTCTCTTCGCACACACACAGACTACCAAGGCCACATGAGGGTTTATTTAGGAGAGTTGCCAGGCAGGTACAGGAGCAGAGAAGCAGAAGAGGAGATAAAGCAGACCTCAACATGGTGTCTCTTTTTAAGAGAGGGGGCGGGCACAGGTTTACACAGCCATGCCTAGGGATGTGTATCCTGTGAGAGCCATGTTGGCTTCACCACGTGGCTGCTATATACTAGAAATCTTTGTTTCACCCAGCCCCATGTTGGGTTCACCACGTGGAGTGTCAGGAATCCTTAAGTCATGGCTGTGTTGGAGTAGGGATTGTGTCATTGTTGGAAAACATGACACTGTGTGGCAGGTTTTGAGTCGCTTTTGCTCCTGCATCACTCAGTGTGACAGTCAACTTCCTGTTGGTGCAGCGCTCTCAAATGTCTTACCAGCACTGTGTCGCCCTGCATGCAGCATGACACCATGATGATAATGGACCGAGCCTCTGAAATTGCAAGCAAACCCCTCATCTTATTGTTTTCCTTTTAAGAGTTGCCATGGTCAAGGTATCTCTGCATAGCAACTGAAACCATAAGACATACTCTATCCTGCAAAAACCAAATTCCAAGGACACACACACATACACATAAATATACAGGTACACATATGTACACACATACATACATACCAATACACACACACACAATTATACACACACACACACACATAGAGCAAAAGACTCAGGCAACAAGAAGAAGCACATTTGAACTAAACGAGCCAAACTACAAGCTTGCTGGGAAGTTCAAGTTCACTGTTGCATTTTTATTTAAAAGATCTATTTCTGTAATAATAATTTTATAATTTCAATTGTTTTTTAGAAAATTTTTGTATTTTTAAATTATTTTTTAAAAATCAATATCAAACATTATATAAAAAAGCAAACCATTCAGAATAGATTAAAAAGAACCCATACAGTAATAAAATTTCTCTTTTCTTTAAAATACATAAAACATAAAATATAAAATCTAAAGCTTCTCAAGCCAGGTTAGGCTCAGCTACAGAGAAAGAAAGCACAGTAGGTCATATCTAATGCCCACAGAAGCACTATGGCCACCACAAATTTCTGCTAAGCCACCTTTCTACAGTCAAACGAGAAGTTTTGTGTTGTTTTGTGTGTGTGTAGGTTTTTTTTTTTTAATACTTTATTTATTATTTATTTATTTGCCTTGGTGTTTGCCTGGAACTGGAACTACAGACAGTTGTTAGCTGCCATGTGGGTGCTGGGAATCGAACCCGGGTCCTCTGCAAGAGCAGACGGTGCTCTTAACCGCTAAGCCATCTCTCCAGCCCCGTGTGTGTGTAGGTTTTAAATCACTTTATTCACCTATCATCTTTCAATGAAATAAGAATGTTTTTGCTTAAAATCCACTAATCAGTGAGTACATCACCTGCTTATCCTTCTGGATCTGTGAGACCTTGCTCAAGAGGATATTCTTCAAATCCATCCATTTGCCTATGAATTTTAGAATATCATTTTTTTTCTTACTGCTGAGTAGTACACCATTGTGTAGATGTACCACAGGTCATTAATCCATTCCTCAGTTGAGGGGCATCTAGGCTGTATACAGGTTCTTGCTATTATGAATAATGCTGCTATGAGCATAGTTAAGCTAATGCTTTTGGGGAGTGAATATGCATCCTTAGGGTATATGCCCAATAGTGGTATTGCTGGATCCTTGGGGAGATTGATTCCCAGTTTTCAGAGAAACTGAAACTGCATTCCAGAGTGGTTTAACAAGTTTACACTCTCATCAACAATGAGGGAGTGTTCCCCTTGCTCCACAACCTCTCCACCATAGGCTGTCATCTGTGTTTTTGAACTTAGCTATTCTGACAGATGTAAGGTGGTATCTCAAAGTTGTTTTGATTTGCATTTCTCTGATGGCTAAGGATGTTGAGCATTTTTTTAAATTGACTTTCAGCCATTTGTAATTCTTCTGCAGAGAATTTCCTTTTTCGCTCTGAATCCCATTTTTTGATTAAATTATTCAGGGTTTGGGGCTCTAGTTTCTTGAGTTCTCTATATATTTTAGAGATCAGTCTTCTGCTACTTGAAGGCTTGGTGAAAATCTTTACCCATTCTGCTGAACAGCGTGACCCCGTGGTGTCCCAGACAGAGTGGGAATCAGGCGGCTTCAGACAGGGAGGATCCCATGACATGACCAGAGTAAAAAATCCTACAGACTCCAGAGTAGACAGGAGACACACAACCCCTGTAGCCACCACAGACTAAGATTCCACCAAGACCTGACTAAGAGTGAACCAAGGAAACAATGGGACATGTCAGTGCAAGAATACATATAACAATATTAAGAATAACAAGGCACCACCAGAAGAAGCTGATGTCTCTGCAACAGCAAGACCTGAACAGAGCAATGAAGAGGAAACTGAAGGAAACAATAATACAGACACTCTTTTTTGTATTTTGAAAAGTTCTTAATAATAAGTGATCTAAAACCAGCCTAGCATACATGGTTTAACTAATTTAAACTTTGACATATTATGCTACTTACATATGTTGATTACTATTTTATCACTCATGAAAATTTCTCTTTCATGGCATGATTAGTTGTTTCTCAAATTCTATCTGGAACATACTGAATATTTCATAATAAAGTCCTAAATTGCTTTTACATTAGTCAACTCAGTTGTATTAAGAAATACTATAAAGTATAACAAATATTTATTTCTTGCATTTCTGAGGTTTAAAAAAGTAGAATGATATTAATGACTATTTGTGGAGGATATAAATATATGTATATGTGCATATATATACATATGTATGTATATATAAATAAATAATATATATAAGCCACAGATATGTACTTTCATTTTATATCTGCTTATTATAGAAAAATAGTTCCTTTCTATGAGTTTTGTTATTGTTTTATTTATTTATTGTTCTTTTGTTTTGTTTTTGAGATAATGAGATATTGTCTCAATCAGTCTCACTTATGCCAAGGATGAATTGGTCATGTTTTAAAATTAAGTCTTGAAAACATGTTTTATATCATAAATGTTTTTCTGAGTCATTACAGAAGTCAGTCATAAACATTGTAAATAATTGCTATAAAATATCACTGTTCTTAACAGTAGGATTTAGTATGCATACTATTTTATATAAAAAGTCAAGATCTCATTCAATGTTTGACATTAGGATGAGTAAATCAAACCTGTCTGGAGTGGATGCCAAGCAGATCCATCTTGGGACTTCTTTCCCTTTTATGAGGAGGGTATAGGAGGGATGGGGAGGAGGGAGGCTGAAGGCTGACCTGGAGGGTTTGGAGGGGGAAGTGAAAGATAACAAGAGGATACATTGGGGGGGGGAGGACTTTATTTTATAAATGGAAATTAAAAAAGTTAAAAATAATTAGAGTTATACAACCTTGAAGAATCTATTCATTATGAACTGAATTAATTGTGTAACTAAACTAAAAAAATACAGTCTTGATGTTGTGGTGAGGAAAGTGGATCTGTCAGGAGTGAATGTTGAATTAAGCCATATTGGGACCTTGAGACCTCCTGCCCTTGCTGGGGAGGAGATAAAGTGATGTGAAGAAGACAGAGTGACTGGAAGGGGGGGAGGGGGAAGGAAGCTTGAACATGGGTATACATGGATAAAGTATACAACTTTATTCATAATAAAAAAAGAACTACCTAAAGAGCATTGTTCATAGTTCTGTATCACAGTGGATATGGATGGCTAAACATATTAGTTGAAATATGAATTAAGCAGCGTAGTGTGTTTGTGTCAATATCAATGCTATGTGTACTAATGTTAATTAATCTTATTGTAAATAAAACAATGTGCAACCTCAAAAAGAATACATACACACATTATTATCAAATAGCCTATGTAATTTTATAAACACAGTATAATCTTATTTATTAAATAATTTAAAACCAAAAAAAAATACAAGTCAGTTAATAAGGCTCCATGAGCTACAATACCTTATAAGACATAATTTAACTATTTTTGCCTTTGCTAATTTTGTAGCTTGGTAATTAATAGGAATCTAAAATAAGTTTTCTTGGGAGACCTAAAGACAAAATTTATCCCAAGTCACTAAACACAATGGATATCAGCTTATTCCTTTACCTGCAGACATCTACATTTCTTTCTGTAATGCATAAAATGACTACAAAAAAACTATTGAAAATAGATGATATCTGTTTTTATGATACTATTTAGAATACAATTTTCAAAGAAATGTTTAAAATATGAACCTTTGCCCATTTATTTCTAGGAAAGCATACATTGAAGGCAGCCTGCCTAAATGTGTATAGACAATATAGAGGTTCTAACGAAACTCAAATTTAACATCTTCATCTTCTGATGAAAGGACATATTCTGGCTTTTTAGAGTGGAGGTAGCATTCATAAAAGACTCCCAGTATTCTCTCATTAATAAAATAAAATTAATGCTGGATGTTATGTTTTCATATGCTGGAAGTATGAGTTCATAAAACCTGCACTTGACAGTCTAGAGCATGGTAATTACCCCTTTTCTTACTTTCCTGCATTTTAATATAAAAGAAAATCTAAATACAATTATGAGAGGAATTCTTCAGCTTCAGAGAAATGAAAATTTTAAGAAAACTGTGATAAGCCCAGAGACTCCTTGAATAATCCTTAACTGTTTAATGGTGCTGAACTTAACAGAATCTACCTCAGGAAGATGAACTAGGACCTAGCAACACAATTGAGTCTTCAAATGGCACATGAAAGATGAAGAATTAGAGAGCAGTGTGTGTGATAGTTTAAAATGATGTGTTATTATGTATTTACTTTTCTTCCCTATTACACTCCCCAAGAAACTCCAGACCTACTAAATCAGAGTCCACAGGGCTGGGTTTGGCAGCTCAAAGTTTAGCAAAATTGTTTTGATGTATTAAGAATTTTCTTCACCTTGTAAAATATCATAAACTTATATTTAACATTATAAATTAGGGAGTGGTATGATTATGCAGTTTTCAAGTTAAAAAGGTATAACCAAACATTTATTGTTTATTAATTTATTCTTCATTGAATTCATGATTATGCCTTCAGAATCATTTTTTGAATGTCCTACATAGTTTCACCTGAAATTATGGCAGAAATGTCACTTAACAATGCTCAACCTAAAAATAAAATTGCAATTTTAGTAAATTTCTGAGTCAGTGGAGTTAGTATTATGCCAGAGAAAATTCAGACAGATTACGTGATAACTTCTGTGTGTTTTAGTTTAGAGATAATCTTTCATGAGGTTATTGAGATTTTGCAGTACAGTTTGAATTTGAAGAAAGTGAATGTGCTTTAAGACTTTTCTTTTTGGTTCTTAAACCAACTAAGTTATAATACCAGACATTATTTAGATCTGCTGTTCTCCACTGAGGGTGGTAGCACACTCAGGCTGCTTTTAAAGTCTTGGTACTTAGCAATAGCAAGGATGGAATTCAGACCTAAGGCCAGTAGAGATATTAATAGTATAGAGAACATTGTACAAACAACCCAGCACACCATGGTCACAGGGGGACAAGGGATATGGAGTTTGAAATTGCAAAGTACCAGGGGATTTGGTTACCATGCACAAAGGGCCATTTCTGTTTTCATTTTACTGGAAAGGGTGACTTCAGACAGTTTACAGGAAGACCATTTGAAGACTGTATTCTTCGCTCAGTCACAGGATTGTAGAACTAGATTAACATTGTCAACTTTCGTTTTTTTTTATATAAAAAAAGGAAAAACACACATGACCATTGTATATTTTTAAAAAGTGTTCAATGAACCTACACATCAGGGAAATGCAAATTAAAATTACTTTGAGATACTGGTCACCCTGGCAGAATGGCCTCATCAACAAATGTGGCAACAAATGTTGGAGAGGATGTGGAGAGAAAGAAACCCTTATTCTCTTGGTGGAGATGCAAATTAATACAGCCATTGTGGAAGTCATTTTGGAGATTTCTCAAAAAACAAAAACTAAAATTACATTGTGACCCACCTATGTCCCTCCTGGGCAGACACCAGAAAGCTCCATATCCTATCAAAGACATTAGCACCCCATTTTTTATGCGTGTTTATTTATTTATTATTTTAAAATGAAGTCTCATTTTTTATTCATGTATCCCTTTGTTCAAACTCCCTTCCCCCTCCTGCCCCTCCCAGTCACTCTCTCTTCTCATCTCCTTATCTCCTCCCCAGCAAGGGCAGGAGGTCCCAAGGTCCCAAGGTGGCTTAGTTCAGCATCCACTCTAGGCAAGTGCACTTTCCTCATCCCAACGTTAAGACTGGGTCAGGTGTTCCTCTGGAGGGAGTGGGCTCCAAAGTACCCATCTAAGGTGCTTTGGATCCCAAGCTGTTCAGTGGTTGTGGTTTGCAGCCTGGGTGTGCTTTGCTTTTTGTTTAAAGTCCCTTTCTAATACCCATTCTCCTGCTGAAATGGTCTTTGAGATTTTGTTTGACTCTTTTCTTCTGGTTTCTGTAGTGATTTGCCTTATGGGTTTTCTCACCTTTTTGCCTATATAAAAGCCTTTTCTTGACTTCCCAGCTCTGTCTTTCAACATGTATTTCATGTATTATATGGTAAAATTCAATGTGTTGGTTTTAAAGAAAATGGCCCCTAACAAGACTGGTAATATTAGGAGGTGCGACCTTATTGGAGTAGGCGTAGCCTTGTTGAAGGAAGTGTGTCACTGTGGAGGTGAGCTTTGAGGTCTTACATATGTTCAAATCATGAGCAGTGAGACAGACTACTTGCTGTTGCCTACAAGTTAAGATGTAAGAATCTCAGTTCTGTATCCAGCACCATGTCTGCCTTCATGACACCATGTTGCACCATAAAGATAAGGGACTGTCCCTTTGAAAATGTGAGTCACCCCAATTAAATGTATTTTCTTCATAAGAGTTGCTGTTGTCATGGTGTTTCATCACAGCAAAAAAAAACTCTAACTAGCACAGTTGACCTGAATATTTTACTCCTTCCTTTCATGTTGGTTTTTGAAAAACAGTTTATTTGTTTTTTATTTCTCTCTTATATATTATATTATAAAGGCAGTTTCCCTTTCTCCACTCCTTCCTGGTCATCTACTCAACTTCCCATTTCCCTATCTGGGTTTCTTAAGAGGAATTCTACATCATAATCACTCTCATTACTCTTAAGCTGCTCAGTTACTCTGTTCCTCCATGTGTTAGGTGATGATATGTAGAGAGTCTATGAAAAGGGTTGTGGATTCAACTTAATATTGTTGTGTTACTAAACAAAGAGGCTATTGGAGAGGGAGAGGACAATTTTACTCCTGATTATCTTGGCATTCTGTTTGATCATATTTTTGGATTTTACTTTTGTTTGTCAAATACACCAGTATTTTTATAGGTGAGCTTTATATAACATGAATGATGCATTGTAAGAGTTTTGCACAGTGTTAACATAGGTATTTACTGATTGTAGAGGCTCCTACCTATAACCCTAGCATGTAGAAATGAGTGATAAAGATCCCTGATATCAAAACACATTTAGATTTTTCTCCTGATATCTTTTGTACAAATATGATATTGATACATACAAAATTTAGTGTTTAATTCATTGCTATAAAAGATAATTTGAACATTTATCTTCAAAAGAACTGAACTAATATTACATAAAGTATATATGTACATATATATATATGTAATTTTAATTCAGAGATATTTTAAAGTGATCCAACAACAAACTTAATATTAAAAGGAGAATGTCTGTTGGAGGGTCATGGTTAGAGGTGGGTGTATATATATGAAAAAACAAAACAAGTGTTGATTTAAGAGTTTGTAGTTTCCTTGACTCTAAAGCTTAGTATATATTCTGAAATTAACCCAAAAATTGCATTTTGGTAATAAAACTTAGAAACAGGAGGTGTTGATCAAAATGTACTATAGAGCCAATTTGATGTGTTATCTCTGACAAAGCATCATAAACCCTTATCTATTTTAGAAACTTATCTGTCAGGTCCCTTAAGGTTATATGCATTCTCTAGCCATGTACCATATTTTTCTTACATAAATCTGATACCATGTCATTATTGAAAATGTTAAGTTTCTAGACTTCCCTTAAGAAAAAAAAATCTGCAATCTTTGCAAAATAAAACAAAAATAAATAAATAAATAAATAAATAAATAAATAAATAAATAAAAACTAAACCAACTGACCAACCAAAATCAAAATGCAAGAAACTTTGTTTCACAATGGAATAATTTTTTTTCTTATAAAAGACATTTTTTTTCCCTCATTGCAGGTAGAATCTTTCTCTAACATACAAACAATACCCCTTTGTTATTTTCCTGAGACATGCTCAAAGGTTATAAAAATTCCCCTTTCTGTCAATGGCAATTACTCACTGAGATCTTCAAGTCATTACTTACCCTTGAGTTGATAAAAACAAAAATATATTTGGCTAAACTTTCTTAGTCATGTTTCTCTAAAAAAACAGAACCAGTAGAATGAACTGTGTATGTGTGTATATGTCTCTCTCTATGCTTATATATTAATAAATATTTAATTTGGCTGTGCATATCATTTCAGGATGACTTTTAGCAGTGGATAAGTTATTTAGGAGGCCCCTTACTGAGAGAGAAAGACTAAGTTTGCCTTTCTCTGCAGTCATTAACTCTTTATAATTTCTTGTCCGGGGAAGGGACTGGGACTTTGAAATTTCCTCCTTTCTTAGACACACACACACACACACACACACACACACACATATGCACTGGCTCTCTCAAAGCCCCCAAAAGCAAAACGAAAAAAAAGTTGTTCAGTTCATAAGAATGGATATCTATGTTGTCCCATTATGGGTTTTAGAGCCCTAAAGGGTTGCTGGAGAGCTGATCATCTTCAGACTACATTAAAATCACAAAAAAAATAGTCATTTATTAATACAGGGTAAGAAATGCCTCCCAAGAAGAGAGATGAACTAAAATGAGGGCTAGTTCATGTTATCTTATTTGGGTTGCATCAGAAAGTATGGCCCAGACACAGGGTGGAACTTCTCTGATCAAGAAAATTCCCCACAGTCATGACTAACAGATTTGATTTTCATTAATTTCAGATGTAGTCAACGTGACAACCAAGAATAGAAATTATCTTGTCTATATTCCTTTGTTGTTGTTTTAATTTTTATTACAACTTTATTATATAACTATATAACTTCCCCATCTACTTCTTCCTTCTAACCCCTCTTATGCCCCACCCTCATTTCCTCTCAAATATGTTACCTCCCCACATACATACACATATAACTACATAAAAATTCAACTTGATAAGTTTAATTAATTTGGCTTTGCATATCATTTCAGGACCTACCTACCATGGAATATGCATTAGAAAGAACATTTTGTAGTGGGAAATCAGAAGATACACATGTGAACTGATTGTGTCAGAGTGCTGGAGCCGAGCAGGGCATGGTCAACTGGAAGGAGCATTGGAAGTAAAGCCCCCGATGAAAGAGGCAGAAGAGGAAGCAGGGCTCTGGTGCAGTTCCTGGATCACAGTGGATCGGGGGTTAGAAAACTCTCCAGTGCGCTGCTTCCCCCTCTATTTCCTCCCTTTGAACAAAACCCTTCTCTGTAAGTGATATTTGGATAATAAATATTACTTAATATATATCTCACAGTGGGTTAATTACCATAATATCTGGCACCTACCAATGTGGGGCTGACTCCATGGAGCCCCGCTGGGTTCCCCCAGCTGCAGAGCAGAGCGAGCGGCTGGTTAGGGACTTGCCCCCAGCCACAGCACTGGTCTCCAGGCAGAGCTATAACTCACTCAGCAGTCAGTGAGCCGAAATCGGAGAGACTGGATCAAGCTGGTTCTGGTGGCACACGCCCGGTAGGATTTGTTGAAAGAAACAAAGACTGTCCTGGCCAAATTGCCAACTTGTTTTGCACACCATTGCTGCCGCTGCTGATTGCAACTGTGACATCTGCTGGCCATAAGTCCTCATTACATCTGAGTAAGATAATCCTTTTTCTTCTACAATGTCTGACGAGATGAATGTTCAGAATTTTACCCACTTTTTCACAATGGTGATAGAGGATTATTTTCAGGATTATGCATTTGGAGGCTATCTCAACCCAGGAGTTCTTTTGCTTTTTTGTGTGATAATATACTTTATACCTACTTATTTTAAAGGAACCCAACATAGAGATGAACATGTTCCCCATAAGGCATGTGAGGCTAAGATGTCTGGCATGGATAAACATATTAAGACAATCCAGAAATTTGTTGCTTCCATAGAGGAGAGGTCTGCATTGGTTAGAGAGGAATGCAGAGCTCATATTAATGAGAATTTTAGGAAACTGGATGAAAATTTTAGGAAACTGGATGAAAATTCTAGGAAACTGGAACAGAAGGTAGTAGAACAGGTAGATGTGGAGACTGAGAGGATTTTCCACTCTATGAAATTGTTGGAGAGGTCATTTATAGAGGACTTTAAAACACTGGAAAAGACCATTACCACTAGGTTACAAGATCATGAAGCTTGCTTGGAGACTTTAGAAAAGGATTCTGAGGCAACATCTGCTTAAGACAACCCAGAGCCCCCTCTTAAAAGATGCTACTCTAGGGAAGGTTCTCTACCTAGAGTGGTTATGATGAGGGGACTACCCCCACCCCTCCAACTCTATTCCCAGTTGTGGCAGAAACCAAAAAACCACAATCACATGGAAGGGCTTCAGACAATGTGGGATACAATTATGAACCTATACTCATGAAGGATCTAAAAACAATATAGGAAGCCATAGTTACATATGGTGTACAATCATCTTTTGTGAAACAATCAATACATTCATGGTCAGCACAGAACTGGGTAATTCCTAATGACTGGAAGAATTTAGCAACCACAGTGTTGAATGATGGCCAAAGCTTGCAGTGGAGGAATTGGTTTAGGGAAGAGGCTAAAGCCTTGGAATCTCGAGATAAAACTGGGAATGTTACCGTCTCCAAGGACCAAATACTTGGGGAAGGCCAGTTTGCTGATGTATCAGTTCAGGCTACTTATGATGACCATGTTCTGTTACTGTGCCGTACTGCTGTCCTAAATGCTTGGGAAAATGTTTTAGACCCAGGACAAAGAATTGAGTCATATACTCAGATTAAACAAGGTCTGAAGGAGCCTTATACAGACTTTTTACAGAGGTTGATTCAGGCTGTAAATAGAGCCGTGTCAGATTCAGAAGTTTGGAAACAATTGATACTCTCTTTGGCCTTTGATAATGCTAATATGACATGTAAGTAATTGATCATGCCATTACAGATCAGAGGTGCATCCATAGAAGAATGTATTCAACTTGCAATTAATGTAGAATATCTACACTCTGATGAAGAGAATTGGGTAGGACAAGCCATTGCTAATGTTAAAATGAGAAATCAAAGCATTATTTGTTTCAATTGTGGTAAGCCAGGCCATATAAAGATAAATTGTAGGCAAAGTATACCTGGGAATTCTCCCAGTCCCAGGAGTGACTTAAACAGAATGCCATTACCTCCTGAACTTTGTAGGAGATGTAACAAAGTCAGACATTGGACAAATGAATGTAGATCTGTAAGAGACATAGATGACAAGCTTTTAACATTGGGAAATGTAACTCGGGGCTTCCTCTGGAAAGCCTCCAAGAGTCAGACCTCCAAGTCAAAAAAGGTTCAGTCATATCCAGTCACAGTGGAAGAGCAGTGTTCTCAGGATGAGTAACAAATCCCAATCCTGAAACAGTAGACCATGTAGCCATAGACAATAGATCGCCCTTACATGAGAAGTTGATGTTATCCAGTAAACCAATAAAATGCATATTTTGGCAGACCTCCATAAATGAACAAAGACCAAAGTTGACCTTAAGAATAGACAATATTTTTATGCAAGGTTTAGTCAACACAGGAGCTGATGTTTCGATCATAACTCCACAGGCGTGGCACCCCAGGTGGCCTCAGAAGGAGGTAGACGTTCAATTTTTAGGTATTGGGACATTGTCTCAGGCAAAACAGAGTGTGAGCTGGCTAGAATGCATAGGACCAGAAGGACAGAGAGGAAGATTGAAGCCATACATGGCCAACATAGCAGTGAACTTATGGGGTCGTGACCTACTACAACAATGGAACACTCAAATTAAGATCCCTCCAGGCTTAAATATCAACCAAAGACCCAATCATGGCCTTGAAAGCAATACCTCAAGAGGCTATGTAAAACAGCTGCCGGTTATTCAGGTTGCACAACAACGCAGTCTCAAAGCTGCAGGCACCCCAAAGACACTCACAGCTTTGCCTTTGAAATGGATGACAGACAAACTTATTTGGGTCCAACAATGGCCTTTGACAGAGGAGAAATTGCTAGCCCTAGAACAATTAGTACAGGAGCAGTTACAAGCTCATCATATTGAAGAATCAACCAGCCCATGGAATTCCCCCGTATTTGTGGTCAAGAAGAAATCTGGGAAATGGAGAATGGTGACAGATTTAAGAGCAATTAATAAGGTGATTCAGCCCATGGGCACCTTATAGTCTGGTATACCTTTACTTTCTTTACTACCTAAAGTTTGGCCTGTTATAGTTATTGATCTGAAGGACTGTTTTTTTTTTTTTAACCATACCTCTACAAGAACAAGATAAAGAGAAGTTTGCTTTCACTGTACCAACTCTCAATAATGCATACCCAGTGAAAGGTACCAATGGAGGGTCCTTCCACAAGGGATGTTGAATAGCCCCACCCTATGCCAATATTTTGTCTGACAACCAGTAGAAGTGATACCCAAACAATTCCCATGGTTCATCATTTACCATTATATGGATCATATATTGTTAGCAGACCCAGACATAAACTCCTTAGGAAGAATTGAAGATGGTGTTGCCTGATTGGGGACTTCACATTGCCCCTGAAAAGATACAAAGAGGGGATTATATCAGTTATTTGGGATATAAAATAGGTTTACAAACAATTAGAACTCAGAAGGTACAACTTAAGAGGGACAGATTAAGGACACTTAATGATTTTCAGAAGCTATTAGGGGATATCACCCACATACATCTGGTTATTGGTATTAAAAACTATGAACTGGTTCATTTGTTCAAAACTTTAGATGGAAATGAGGATCTGAATAGTCCCAGGGAATTCTCTGCTGAAGCTGAGAAAGAATTAGCATTGGTGGAAAAGAGATTACAAGAAGCACATGTTAACTGTATAGACCCAGACCGCGACTGCATCCTGATTATTTTGCCTTCTGAATATTCCCCTACAGGAGTCATAATGCAAAGAGAAAATATTATATTAGAATGGATATTTCTGCGACATAGACCAAGTAAAAAACTGAAAACACACATTGAAAAGATTTCAGATTTGATCTTCAAAGGAAAATTCAGGCTTCAACAGTTGACTGGAAAGGATCCAGCAGAAATTGTTGTACCTTTGACCAATGAGGAAATTGATCGATTATGGGCAGACAATGAACCTTGGCAAAAGGCCTGTAGTGGTTTTCTGGGGGAAATTAATAATAAATATCCCCGAAGCAAAAGGATTCGGTTTATAAAGAAAATTAATTGGATTTTTCCCCATGTGATACAGGATAAACCTATTTCTGGAGCTCCTACATTTTTACTGATGCAAATAAAACAGGAAAGGTTGGTTATAAATCAGAAAACTTCAGTAAGTTGATACAGAGTCCTTATGATTCTGTTCAGAAGGCAGAACTGTATGCCATTATTATGGTGTTATTGGATTTTACTGGACCTCTTAACCTGATAACTGAATCTCATTATGCAGAAGGAGTTGTATTTCATATTGAAACTTCTGACTTCATTCCTGATGATATAGAATTAACCCTTTTGTTTGTACAGCTACAGGATATCATTAGAAATAGAACACATCCTATGCTTATAACACATATCAGGGCTCATTCTGGCCTTACTGGCCCTTTAGCACAGGATAATGACGAGATTGATTGGTTATTAATAGGGAATGTGATAGAAGCCTCAGAGTTTCACAAGAAGCATCATGTCAATAGCAAGGGATTAAAGAAGAGTTTTCCCATCACTTGGCATCAAGCCAAGGAAATTTTGCAAAAGTGTGACAAGTGTTCCCTTTACAATCAACCACCCTTACCCGCTGGGAGTAATTCTAAGGGTACAAGGAGCAATGAGATTTGGCCGATGGATGTGTTTCATTTCCCGGAATTTGGTAAGATGAAATACATTCATCATACCATTGATATCTACTCAGGAATGCAGTGGGCTACTGCCCTGAGTTCTGAAAATGCTAATGCATTACTCACTCATCTTCTGGAAGCCATGGCCATATTGGGAATTCCTGATCAAATTAAGACTGACAATGCTCCAGCATATGTTTCCTAGAAAATGAAGCAGATTTTTGGATATTATGAGATAAATCACCTTACTGGGATACCACACAATCCCACTGGACAGGCAGTTGTGGAAAGATCCCATTGCACCTTGAATGAGATGCTTCATAAACAGAAAGGTGGTATGAAAAAACCCAGGGAAAGATTACATAGTGCCTTGTTGACATTAAACTTTCTTAATGCTGATGAAAAAGGAACTTCAGCTGCAGAGAAACACTGGGTAACAGAAAGGACTTCTGAGTTGAATCAACCTGTTTATTTTAAGGATGTACTAACTTTAGAATGGAAGCCAGGGCATGTGCTTCATTGGGGTAGGGGTTTTGCTTTTGTTTCCACAGGAAAAGAGAAAATATGGGTACCAACAAGATTGATAAAGAACTGATTCAAAAAGGAGAACCCTCCTGAGGAGAAGGAGTAATGGCTCATCTGCCGATAAGGCAATTGGATATGTGGTAAGGAACATTCACTTAACTAAGGTGGGGCAGGGTCTTAATTTTGTTTTTGCAAATTAATGGCTACAACCCTCTTCACAAAGCTAAAAGGATGTTGAATGCTCAGACTTTTGAAACATTAAAAGGACTACAGGGGAATACAAGGACACCTGACACTGACAGACACTAAGGGTAATTTCTCTATTCTCACAACTGTAATCTATATCTAATGATTATTTATTTATATATATATAAAGGAGGTCTTGGTTTGGTAACAAAAAAGGCTGGCTTTGGAGGTGGAGCAAGTGGCTTTCTCCCTCTCTAATCCCAAGCGTATTGGTAAATAACACATTTAGAGACTCTATCTCACATCAGAGAAGCCACCTGAGGTGAGACAGAAAATAGATGAAATATATAAGGACCAATATTATCTCACTTTTGTTTTAAATCTTAAATCTTACTTCTTTCTACATTTCTTACTCTCTTAATCTAAAAATCTTGTCTGCACACAATTCTTTCTGATGGTTCAATATCTTCAGTTAATAGTATTCATTGCATTCCCCACTATAAAAACAATTTCTCCTACCAGCATTCTCCAAGGCATCCAGAAGGAAGATTGGGCCTCCACCGAGGAAAAAAAAAAAGAAAAAGGAAGACCCTTAAGACAAAGAAAGGAGTAACCTGCTGTATGTCACTCAGTGATCACTTTTGAGGTATAGACCAATCAGGACAGCTATAAGATAGTTTCATATCATATCTTTAACATGAATTTCAGAAGAACTCACTGAGTATGATGAGAATGGTTATATACGCTTATGGAATGGTTATATATATGTTTACAGTTACTTCGTTAGGACTTCACCATTATTTAGTTTACAGGACCCCAAAGAGATACTGTCACCCCCAGGCCAGCATGAAGCAATTTAATGAAAGAACTACGTCCCCTTCCTGATAAGTTGGTCATTCTAGGGAGGGTTATGGTCAATTATCATTTTGATACGATGGTTATAAGTTAATCTTGGGTAGAGGATAGAATGATATTATAGATGTAGAAATTTAAAAAAGAGAGAGAGAGAGAAAGAGAAAGAAGGAAAAGGGAATAGATAGGAGATCATTATACTTGCAAACAACTATTAACCAAAGGATGAATGAAAAATGAATCGCCATGGTATAAATGTGTATATATTAATACAAATGGGAAATCAATCTATATGTTTGATTGGGATAATATATACTTTGATACAAACTGAATGTATAATTGCCTTAATTTGCACGTGTCTACCTCTGTTTAAAATATTTTGCATACTGATGTGTATTAAGTACAATGCCATTTCCATAATGCAACTTCTAACTCTAATTATTTATGCTAGTCATAACATTTGTTGTAATATATACACACATTGTTTTATATAACTCTGGTTAGATATATTTATATATATAATGATATATAGTTAGGATATTGTTGTCATTTGATACAAAATGTATATTTTGGTCAATATTCATAAGATTGTTATACATGAAATTATTATGAAGGAGCTGTACACTCATTTTGGAATGCCTATTTTTATAATGCTAGCTTTACTTTCTTGGTTGATTGGGATTGCAGATTATGATTACTCAGATTTGCCACCTAACAGTCAGGATACTCAGGCTTTTCGGAAACATGTTAGAATATACCAGATAGATAGGCATCTTCAATCACTTCATAGACCGAGAGAATATGGCATTCAAGATTTTTTTATCTTGAATTTGGCCTTGAGAGACATGACAACTCCTGGCATTACCGTTCCTTTCTCAAGGTGGTGTTGAGCATCACATACATCTTGCAAAAAGATTGTCTTGTTTGGCAAACAATGGCCTGAAGGGCAAAGGACGGCACTTGCCCTGACTGCTGTCAGTGTGCTCACTATCCAAAATGGATGGGCAGGATGAAGGATAGAGACTGCTGAAGCCTGCCTAGACAGGATAAGATGGTCCTACCAAAAAAATACCCTGCTTCTATGGAGACTTGTCAGATATGATAGGCCTGTAGCCATAAGGATGAATGCTCCTGTTGTACAAAGAAATGGTGGATGACTGTCCAGGTAGTTAACTGTCATTGTCTTCTCCTAAATTTTGGAAGTTACCTTATCATGCTTCCAACTTCAGGTATATATTTTCCTTCTCAGATCTTGATGGTATTGAAGACTGGATAGTTGAGGTTGTTATTACTTCACATCGCAGCAAGGACACTCAGGTGTTAGAACTTTATTGTTCAAGATAAACAGCCTTGCAGCAATCCCTGTGCATTTCCTTGTACCAACATTTTAGACATTAAATTGCACCTTATATTTGTTGTTTGTTAGTGGTAGTTTGATCTCATGTATGTTAGTACCTTTCTCTTCCCCAGACACTGCCTTATGATGATCCCTATAGTATGTAGTTTTATACTTAGTTTAGAACCTTCCTATTTAGACAAAAGGGGGAGATGTAGCAGGAAATCAGAAGCTACACATGTGAACTGATTGCGTCAGAGTGCTGGAGCCGAGCGGGGCGTGGTCAACTGGAAAGAGCGTCCGAAGTAAGGCCTGCAGATGAAAGAGGCAGAAGAGGAAGCTGGGCTCCCTGTGCAGTTCCTGGATTGGCAGTGGATCGGGCAGTTGGAAAACTGTTCGGCGTGCTGCTTGCCCCTCTATTTTCTCCCTTTGAACAAAACCCTTATCTGTAAGTGATATTTGGATAATAAATATTACTTAATATATATCTCATGGCAGGTTAATTACTGTAATACCATTTCTGGAAATGACTAATTCCCCCCCCTTTTTGTTTACACTTTCTGTTGTCTATAGTATTTTGATTGAGGGAGATTTCCCACTCTTATGCCAGCATGTCTGTTGAGACTGATTTGTAATTGATAATGTCTTGTTTAAATAACTAATTGGTGAGGTGTTAAGGGGACCTAAAAGCCTCCTGCCTGCAGTCTAGCTTTCATATTAGCAGAAATTGCTGTCTAACCATGACATATACAAACTTTATCAGTGACCAACATGGCAAGAAATTCCTAAAAGTGGAATAGTAGACCTTAGCTATCTAATTGAACATAAGTGTGACTCAATAGGAGGGAAATCATTCCTGATAACTAAAGTCTCACCAACTACTGAGAGCTAGTGGGAACATAAATCTTGGAGGAGGAACTACAACAGTTACTTTATTAGACCAACAACATTTCTAACTATATTCTAAAAGTTAACCTTGTACTTCCATGTCAGTGTGACTCTCACCCTCATCAAAGGAGCTTCTCTATCACAAACAAAGCCCATTATAGAAAACAGCAACAGGTCATACATAACAGAGATCAATAGATATGTTAAGCCCAATGGCAAGTGGTGATACATCTCCAGCATGATTTCTGCAATCTAATTTCAGAGAGGAAGAGGGGATCAGACTGTAGAAGCTATAGTTCTAGGAAGTTTGCTCTAAGATCATGTCTTCTAAACATGTATGTAGCTTAATTCTTCATTATAATAACTCAAGACTCTTTTAAGAAATACTGACATTTTGTTTTTAAAACTTACTTAGACTGTATGGGCAAAAAATTAAAAAATCATTTGTCTTATATTAGCATGTTCTTAGATAGTATATAAAGAACATTTTCGTGTTTATGAGTTGCTACTAGGAAGCTTGAAGTGATTGGAAAACCGTCATTGGAAGTTAAATAAAAGCTTTGAAGTTTAATATTGAATAGAAATGTAAGTGCATGTCTAAAACTGGGGCTGGAGAGATAGTTTAGTTGTTTAGAGTACTTGTTGCTCTCACATAGGACCTAGGTTCATTTTACAGCACCCATATGGTTATTCAAAATTATTCATAATTTAAGTTCCAGGAAGGATCTGATACCTTCTCTAAAATCTATAGGTACCAGGTACAAATGCAGACAAAACATTCATACACATAAAATAAAATAATAAATATTTAAAATATTAAGATCATAGTATTCCTAAAGGGAATACTTTACATTAAAACCAAGCACTAAAAAAATAATGCAAATCAAAAAAAAAAAAAACCACAGAAAACTAAACCACCCTAATTCAGTCTGACAACTGTCCTTGACTACTGTCTTGTACTGCCAACATAGCTAAAGTCTCCTTGAATCTAAAACATAATTTCTTCTTACAGCCTTTAAAGTATTCTGAGAAAATAACTTAAAATATACTTAAATTATTAGTAATTTTACAATTAAAATAATATTTAAGACAGCTGTGTATGTCAGGATCAAATTTTTTTTCTGAGTGACTGTGAAGGCAGAATAAAATACAAAATGAATCTGATTATAAACTGATAAAAACTGAAGTGTCTTTCACCAACTGTGTTTTTAAATTTTTCTCTTTAGAAAATTCATCTGTATTATTGATTCTCTTACTAATTTATATTGGAAAAGAGGTAGGATTAGGGATTGGAGGTAGAGGGAGAGACAGAGCACTGGGTGAGAATACTGTAATTTGGAGGTATCTGTTGGTAATGTCTAGTGCATTGGAAACTTCCTGAAATGCATGAGAATGACCATAGCCAAGACTTCTAGTAATCTGGGATATTGAGTCAAAAAAAGGAACTGGGAGATCAACCAAGCCACAGAACATTCAACCTATGATATCTCCTGCCTGCAATATATGTTGGGCTAATGGTGAGACAGAACTTGTGGGAGTGTCAAACAAATGATTTGTCCAACTTGAGACCCACATCAGAAGAGGAGGTCCATGCCTAACACTGCCTCGATGGCCAAGAACCAGAAGCTGGTTAGTCCAGAAACCCAGGATAGAACCTAATATAATTGATAAAAACAGTTAATGAAGGAACTGTCTCCAGGTCCAGAGCAGAGAGGGATGTAAGCGATTTCGAGCCCCTGGGTCTCCCAGGGGCCTCATCCCAGAAGCAGGAGACACAGTCCTGGATTTGATCTCATGGCCAGGTCGGCCCTGGACCAGGGCTGGGAGAAGTTTTCCCCAGCAATCCCAGGGGACACATAACAGACGGCTGGGCCCCACCTCCAAGGCAGGCTGTGCCATCACAGAGGGACAGACACCTCTCTAAACCGCTCAAACCTCATGGTAGCCAGGGCGGAGTGAGACTTAGACATCTTCAGACAGCGAGGAGCCAGACAAGGCAGAGTGGGAGACAGATGTCTTCAGTCAGCACAGATCTCAGTAGCCTTCCAGAGTAAGAAATTGTACACACTCCATGTCTAGAGCAGACAGGATACACACAACGCCTCTAGCCACATCTGACTAAGATTACACTAAAACCTGACTAATAGTGAACCAAGGAAGCAATGGGCAGACACCAGTGCAAGAATATATATAACAATATAAAGAACAATATGGCACCACCAGAAGAAGCAGATGGCTCTACAACACCAAGACCTGAACAAAGCAATGAAGAGGAAACAGAAGGAAACAAACACCTTTATGAAGATTACAGAAGCCTTAAAAGAGGAAATAAAAAAGTCATTTAAAAAATAGAAGAAAATACAAATAAAAATTGGAAGAGATGAACAAATCCTTGAAGGAAAACAAAGAAAACCAAGAAAGAGAAATCCAACAGATGAAAGAATCATTCCATAAACTAAAAATTGAAATAGAATCAATAAAGAAGGCACGAAATGAGGCAAAGGAGAAAATAGAGAATCTGAAGAAACAATCTGTAAATATAGATACAAGCATGACCAACATAATCCAAGAGATGTAAGAGAGACTCTCTGGAGTGGAAGACTCAATACTGAAAATAGTTAAATTACTCAAAGAAACATCAAAACCAAAAAGCCATAACACAAAGAAATTTGGGACAACATGAAAAGACCAAACCTGAGAATAATAAGAATAGAAGAAAAAGAAGAGTAACAGCTCAAAGCCACAGATAATGTATTCAATAAAATCATAGAAGAAAACCTTCCCAACCTAAAGAAGGAAATGCCTATAAAGATTCTAGAAGCCTTCAGAACACCAAATAGATTAGACCCCCCAAAAAAGTCTGCTTGCCACATAATAATTAAGCAACAAAACATACAGAACAAAGAAAAAATGTTAAGAGCTGCAAAAGAACAAAGACAACTCACCTATAAATGCAGACCCCTCAGAATAATGCCAGACTTTTCAATGGAAACAACGAAAATAAGAAGGTCCTAGTCAGAAGTTATTCAGATACAAAAAGAACATGCCTCGACCCAGACTACTATACCTAGCAAAACTAAAATCACTATAGTTAGAGAAAGCAACATATTTCACAACAAAGACAGGTTGAAACAATACCTATCCACAAATCCAGATGCTACAGAAAGCGCTTGGGAAAACTCCAACTTAAGGAACCCAGATATACCCATGAAACTACAACAAATTGACGATCCCACTGAGGAAAAGTCCAAAGAAAGGAAATACACACAAACTACTACCAAAAATAACAGGAAATAATAATCAGTGGTCATTAATTAATATCTCTTAATATCAATGGTCTCAATTTACCTATAAAAAGACACACCCTAACACAATGGATAAAAAACCAAAAGCCAACCTTCTGATGCATACAAGAAACACACCTCAAATCCAAAGACAGAAACAGGCCCACAGAATTAATTAAGCTGGGCTCACAGGGGCTCACAGAGACTGAAACAGCAATCATGAACCTTGTATGGGTCTGTGCTAAATCCTCTCTGTATATGTGCTATTGTTTCATAGTTGGTGTTCTGGTGGGACCCCTAACAGTGGAAGTGGGGGATATCTCTGACTCTTTTGTTTATGCTTTGGCCCCTTTTTTCTCTTAAGGACCACTATGTTCAATCTTGTTATGAGGGTTTTTGCCTAGTCTTATTGTAAGTTTTTCTGCCATGTTTGGTTAATAACCCTGGAAGGACTGCTTTCTTGGGGTGTGCATGTGTGTGTGTGTGCATGTGTGGAGAAGAGAATCTAGAGGAGGGCGAGACAGGAAAGAGGAGAAATTGTGGTTTGGATGTAGTGTATGCAATGAATATTAATTAAAATTATAAAAGTAAAGTTAGCTGTATTTATTAAAGTAAATACTACAGTATTAGATTATACAAATTGTAGTTACTTTCTGTCTCTCTTTGTCTCTGTCCATACACACACACTTACACACACATAACCAGTGTGTAATTTTTCTAGTTTAGGAAAATAATAAGCAATTTGTGGTTAAACCAGCTCCTTATTGAAGCATGGTAAGGAAAGATATAGAGTGTAAGAGAATTGCTGGACTTTGTGACTTTTGCATTTAATAATTATTCTAATTTTAATACTCAGCACAGCTTCTGGTATACTATAAATAACTAATGAATGTGGAGTAAATGAATGAATGAATTTTCATCCTTCCATCATAAAGTAAATTCTGCTTTCTCATCTGTGAGTAAATACTATACATTGAACAGCTTAGTCTAGCCTTTTTGGTGTCTATATTCCTTTGGGCAACCATTATTGAGTATGTTGATATAGAATCTATTCCTAAGTAATTTTAACTCAAATGAAACAAGATTAAAATTCAAATTTTTATCCTTTTAAGTATGACATAGAAAAAGAAACACCAACTCACTGTTTACATGATAATCTTTATTTTTTCACCTTCTGAGCCCCCTCTTATGTTATCCTCTAATTCACAGATGGTCTCTGTGGAATATTTGTCCTCATATATTGACCCCCCTGCTAAACCTCACACACTCTTTCTCAGAAGACTGAGAAAGTCAGAGTTTCCACTTTCATCTTTTGATTTTTTTTCCCATTGTATAACTGTTAATGATTTCATGTAAATCTAGAAATAATTTCCCAAATGTTATTATCTTTGCTTACTTATGCTATATCTTCTTTTTTCTGTTTTCATCCATTTAAATAAAAATAGACTAAATGCAAAGTCAGACAACAGTATTTCTTAAACTTCAAATTATTTTTTAAATGTAATCAGTGTTTTAATATAATTTTATATGATATAATTAAATAATATATTTCATATTTAATAATGATGATTTGTGGATGTATCCTATATTTGATTAGTCTAGGCATCCCATGTTTGATCATTAGAATCTAATCAAAACCCAGACATCAGTCTACATACTTGATTCTTGATAAAGAAGCCATTATATACAATGGGAAAAAGGCATCTTTAACAAATGCTGCTAGTCTAACTGGAAGATGGAATGTAGAAGAATGCAAATAGATCTATATCTATCATTCTGTACAAAATTTAAATCCAAGTAGATCAAAGACTTCAACAAAACTAGAAACTTGACCCTGATAGAAGACAAAGTTGGAAATAGCCTTGAACACATTGCACAGGAGATAACTTTTTCAGCAGAACACCAATAGTGTAGTCACAAGGTCAACAATTAAAAAAATGGAACCTCATGAAACTGAAAAGCTTCTGTAAGGTAAAAGGTACAACCAACAGGACAAAATGGCAGCCCACAGAATGGGAAAAGATCTTCACTAACTCCAAATCTATTGAAGGACTTATATCCAACTTATATAAAAAACTTAAGAAACAAGATATCAGTAAACCAAATAACCCAATTAAAAAATGGTGTACAGATCTAATCAAAATTATCAACAGAGATAATTTAAATGCCCAATAAACACTTAAATAACTATTCAATATCTTTAACCATCAGGGAAATTCAAATCAAAATGACTCTGAGATTCTGTCTTACATCTGTCCGAATGGGTAATAAAAAAAAAAACAAACAAAAACACATATAACAATTAATGCTGGAAATGAGGTGGTTTAAGGGGAACACTATTCCATTACTGGTGTGAGTGCAAACTTGTATAGCTACTTTTGAAATTAATATGGTGTTTTTTCAAAATACTGGGGACTAATCTATCTCAAGAGCCAGCTATACCACTTCTGAGCATATACCCAAAAGTTGCTCAAACATGGTACAAGAACATTTGCTCAACTATGTTCATAGCATCTTTATTTGTAAATGCCAAAATCTGTAATTAGGATGTCTCTCAATTGACAAATAGATAAAGAAATGTGCGATATGTTCCCATAACGTAGTATTACTCAGGTGTTAAAAGAATGAGATAATCTAATACATTTTAAGATTTTGAAGTTGAGGGGGCTGGAGAGATGGCTCAGCGGTTAAGAGCACCGTCTGCTCTTCCAGAGGACCCAGGTTCGATTCCCAGCACCCACATGGCAGCTAACAACTGTCTGTAGTTCCAGTTCCAGGCAAACACCAAGGCAAATAAATAAATAAAGTTTTTTTGTTTTTTGTTTTTTTTTTTTTAAAAAAAAAAAAAGATTTTGAAGTGGAACAAAATACTTTCCCTAGTTTAACAATGCAAACTCTTTAGCTACCATATTTTCATGTGTATAAAGTTGAAGCATCCATATTGTGTGAGGTTAGTTCCCCCTGCTCATTCTTTTATTATTTTCCAGAAAAGCAAGAAATTGTGGCTGATTTCATTTTGTATTCGTCATGTCCCTGGGACACCAGAACCTCATAATCAACTGCATATGTAAATACAAAAGATTTTAGCTTAATTTTTAAATTATTTTTTTTAGTTCAACTAAGATAAATTATTTTTTTTCTGATGATGCTTAATTTTTCACAGTGAGAAATCCCAGAGTTTACATACTATTTTCATCCATTAAGAGTTCTGAGGCAAGATCCCTGTGGAGCTTGATCAGTAATTGGTCTCTGGATGGTGCTGGTAGAAATACTCTCACTGAAGAACCCAGCTCCATCTGTTTTGACCAGTGGAGAATACTGGAAGCAATAGCCTCTTGCTTACCCACAATTTTTGCTCCTTCCCTTCATTATCTGGTTATTATGCATACAATAGACAGAATGGTAAAATGTATGGAAATGGTTAGGCAAGCATCTTGCAAATGTGGTAATTACTATATTATTCAACATATGTACACTATAACCAAATGTTTTAACCATATATGCAGGGCCTACATTAACAATAAAACTCTTAGTGATTTTATTTCTCTATAAAATGTATTCTTACTTGAATAGCATATAATTAGAGTATGAGCGCATGACTCTGAGTTGAAACAAACCCTCAAGGTATTTAATTTATCTATTATTCATTTAGAGAAATAATGCCAATAAATCTGAAATAATTAGGAAATGAATACACACAGATTGATAGAGTATACAATTTGTTTGTTAGTCATTTTCATTGCTTTTATTACATATTCACACATGAATATTTGTAAATTTGTACATAAAATCAGATTTTCTACTTATTGTTGACCTATGCATCCACTATATGTGCATATGAATATATTTTATCTAATGTGTATGTATTTATTTTTACAAATTCATAAGTAAACTAAAAAAAAGTAACTTTTCTCTAAAATTCTAATTTCTAAGTATTCTTAAATTATAATTCTTAATTCTAGTTTATTAGATACTATTTATGCTTAATTTTAATAATTTGTTAAATTATAAATAATTATTATAAATACTTTTTGCTTGCTTTTAATGAATCTTTTTGAATTTATCATCCAATAGTAATTTGAATTGTCTTTGAGAACTATATTATGAAAATGGAATAATTAAATATTTTTGTCTCCATGAACTTCTAAGATTTTCAACACAAGCATTACAATTCTTCATTATAAACAAATAGAACTAACAAATGAAAAAATTGGATGTAAAGAGGTATACTTGAATATAAATGAAAATGGAATATTTACATATGTTTTACTTCTACTTTCAAACTCTTCATAACCAATGTTAATTCTATATTCTTTTTAGTTATTTGTTCTTTTACTATAGGGTTTTCTGTGTAGCCCTAGCTTCCTGAATTTGCTCTATAGACAAGAATGGCTTCAAACTCAGAGATTCACCTGTTCTGCCTCCTCAGTGCTGGGCTCAAAGGCATATAGCACCATGCCCAGCTTTTAATTCTACATTCTTGAGTAGAGGAACAGGATGGACAAGGAATTCTATTTTGACACCAGTCTTTCTAGATCATATGCTAACCTTGTTATTTTGTGGTACACATTTCTGTCTGATCCATCATTCAAGCTGGTATTCACCTCCATGCTTGGCCTTCATTTCCTGCACATTAGGTTCAAAGTCCCTGATCTGTTGTGATGACCAAAGGATTTATCTGTAAATTGTTTATCGTTGCTCTTTTCAAGTGATAGAACTATTTTCCTTTTCTTTAAATTGAATGCAAGTCAGCTGTGACAGTGGAGGTCCAATAAATTGATGCTATTTCACTGTGGAGGCTAATGAGAGAAAGTGCATATAGCATCTTAAGATTTTTTATTTTGCCGTTCTGAGACTCCACATAGTTATCTGACTATGGCTCAATAGTCATGTTTCAAAGACAAGTCTCAAGAATAAAGCATGCCTGTGTGTTTCAGATAGTGATTTACCCCCGAGGCCTACACCTCCATTCATCCCTAAGCTGTCTTCTCATACATCACCTTCCCAAATGAGACCCTGGTTACCAAGCAACAGGAAAAAGTCATCCCTGCTAAGCTTTATCATTAATCTGGACCACAAAGTTCATAAACTAGTAACATGAGTTTTGAGAAGGACATTAATGCCGTAGAATGGGTCAGAACACATACCAATTGCTTTAAGAAAACTTGTCAAGTCTGTGGGGAAAAAAGGTGTTTTGATAAAACAGTGTAAGATGCACTAGTGAGAAAGAAATGATGAAGAGTCCCTTCCTGGTTTAATTCTGTGACTTATTGTGCAGTTTTTAGATTCTTAATACTCACTTTAAGGCCAGCTTTGAGGCTAGATAATAATGCTTTATTATTCAAAATAGTAATTAAGGATGAAACCTCAGAAATAATAAGAAGGGAAAGTAACTTTAAAGGGCAATTTGTTTATGTTTGCTTTCCATTGTGCTTTTAGAAATAATTCTATGATGATATATAACTCTACTAAAATTTAGTCAAAAGATAATAAAATAGGGCTAAAATGAACAGTTTAATGATAAATGGTTTTATAGATATATTTATTGTATTTATTACATGTGTTTCTGAGCTTCAATCACCTTTGAAAGTTTATATATTTAGATGATACAAGATGATAATATAAGACTGTATGGTACAATGATCAAATTAATATAATTGGCCTTTTACTTTCTTTAAACATTCACTTTTTCTTTGAGTCAGAAAATTTCAAGTTCTTCTGTTCTTGTTCTTTCTTAAACTACAATAGAATGTTGCTTATTATAAAGAGCTGACTGTGCTGTAGACTCATGGTTCTACTCATCCTTTGACCTGGCTTTAGCTGCCTTTCCTGCCCCTCCTTTTACTCTTTACTAATCACTTTCTACCTTTTGTATCTGTGAATTAAAAGTTTTAAATATTCTACTACTGAATTGATTCTCTGTGAACTGAGAATGTCCTGCAGCAAAGTGGTCACCGAAGGGAGATAAAAGCACAAAGATATCCCTTCCCATTTATATTAATTCTTTTTCATTTATTATTACTTTGTTCTTTATTATTGTACTTGGAATCATTTCCTTTTCTTCTGAACTTTTATATAAACATGTGTTGTTCATCACAAACCCAACTTTTTAAGCTTGCAGTTTGACTTTGCTTCTTAGGGGTGGCAGTATTGTATTAAGCTGAAATATAGAGATAATTATGTAACTGTAACTCATGATGATTTATACACTTGGTCAATCATAAGCAAAAATAATATTTCAGCATCCTCTTTAGATAATGTAAAATAAGTCTTTTCTGTGAGTTGAAGTTTCCTGTTTGTTTGGGAGCATCTTGAATATACTTTAAAGAAGTTAAGTTTACTTTGCTAAATGTGCAAATGGTTTTGCAAAAGAAATGGGACATCTGTTTTTTATGCATAAGAGCATCTCAGCAGGTCCTCAGCAAGAAAGCAGAAGGCTACTATTAAAGGAATGATTGTGCACAACAAAGGAAATATGGGAAGAATACTTAAACTGTTTTGAATACAAAATCAGTCTAGCAGGAAGCAAAAGAAATGCAGACTTGTCTGCAAGGTCATTATAATAGTGATCTAAGCTGAAACTCAAGACAATCCAGTATTGCCTGAGGAATGCCAGGGCACTTAAGAACACTTCTGAAGCCCTATCTCTCCTTCCACTCAAGGGACAAAATTGGTAGCAGTTTCAAAGATCTTTCAAATAAGTTGTGGAATGATATGTAAACATTTTCTGCTTCATATTTGTACCCAAGCATAACTTAGCTAGTAGTTTCAAAATGTTTCCTTTCTCTAGGAACCACATGAATTATCTGAGGACCAGTGAGATTATTTACCTTGTTTCCTACTTCTGCTTTTAGACTCCATTTTTCATTTTTATATGTAACTTTTTCAGTATTAGTGTGACAAACTGATCTATAGGTACTTAATTTTTTCTCTGGCATCTTAGGGTTCCTCGTTTTCTAACAATCAAAGCAAAACAGAGTGAAATGTTAAAGTATTTCTGTCTTCTTTATCAGACCAAAATTACATGATTTCATATCTCCATCATCTTACACAAGCAGCTAAGATAATAATCATGTGCATAGCAATTGTAACAAAGCATTTGCTTATATGTTGAAATAAACCTCAGTCAGCAGTGATTAAATAACACAAGAATCACTGGGTGATCCATGGCTGGTTTTCTTAGATTTTCAGACTGGATTTAATATGTTGGTACACAAAAAAGGTGATGGGACAAGCATGAAAGAATGATTCTTTTGTTTACAAACACTACTTTTACTAAATACAACATGTAGAATAAATTTTGATGTAAGTTGCATGAAGACACTGCTATAATTGACTTGCACTGCCCCAGACATGTTGATTTTGCATCTGCCTTTGGGGAAACTGCCTACCCTAAATGTTAGCTATTTTATAGAAGTGCTGGGTTTCATGTTTTTGAGGTTAATTGTCACAGGTGTTGCTAGAACTTAATAAATATTTGATCAAATAATTACGGAGTAACTTGTTACTGAAGAATAAGTCATGAGCTAAGTCTCTGGATAGAACAGAAACTATGACATTATCTTGCTAAAAATATGTGTTATATTATAATCAAAAATAAATACACATGCCCAAAATATATAAAATGCATCTTCGATGAAAATAACATTTCAAAATATATGAGATGTACTGTGGTATTTTTTCATCTCATGTATATCATTATTTAATTTGAAAATGCTGACTATTGAATCTCAAAGCTTATTCATGGGTCTTTAAAATACATTGATTTAAATGGTACAAAACATTATCTGTTGCAGAGAATGAGTGTAGGGTACAAGTTATAAGGAGAGGGGAAACCAGGTACTGTGAAACCTGAATGTACACTCCTGGTTTTTAGTAGAACAAGAGATTTCTGTGTCCTTCATTTGCATGTGTACTATGAAATATATATCACTTGGTGTAGAACATTTGTGTTCTATTTAGCAAAAATATCAAGGTAATCACATTGATTTTTTTTTACAGTGACACAAATTTCATAATAAAATGGTGGCCCTTTAAAATGTCAGCCAGGCATGGTGGTACACACTTTCAGTTGTCAGGTGGGAGAGACAGACAAATATCTTTGCTTCCTGGCTAAGCTGGTCTACATAGTGAGTTCTCAGGCCAACCAGACCTACATAGAGAAACTGTGTGTCAAAATTAACAAGAGCACTCAGAAATGTTTTCTGTAAAACAAGATAATATTTAATCATTTTTTCTAATTAGTAAAAGGTCTTAGGAGATACACGTCTGTTCTATTTTCTTCCATAAAAACAGAGAACAATAATTTTACCATTTTTATGAGGAAATAGAGCATTTTCCATAGCTACCAGCTCTTTTGAGAAAGCTTGGCTAACCGTGTTTGCTTCTTCATTAGATAGTTGTCCTAGTGAGATGTTACTACATTGACATTTCAACAGCTCATCTCAGGAAGTATTTATTAGAACATAGGAGATGTGACTTAAGAGAAGGGAAGGTTTGATTGTAGGGAGATGATGGGGTAACAGGCAGAATTATCATTTAATAGTTATGTAAAATAGCTATTTATAATCTTGCAACTTTACAAACTAATAAAAATATAAATTGAAAAAAATAAGAAGAGAGGTATTCTTAGCTAAATAATGCTCTTCCTAGAAGCCAGGTTCTAAACAAAAATCTCAGTTCCAGATATATAATACCTCCTATGAATTATTGATCAAAGGTATCTCAGAGACCCACAGAATAATACAAATTTGTTCTAGGTATTTGTTGACTGTCAGAACTACATGAGAAGACACAATTTAACACACACACACACACACACACACACACACTAGTTGCAATTCATAGAAAAAAATTAAACAATAGTTCAGTAATTGATCAGTAGGTTGTGGTCTACTAGCTTTCATAATGTTGGAAGTTACTGTATGGATTGGCTAAGAAGGGGTTGTTTAAAGCATCATTGGTCATACTAAAATTTGAAATCTGTGAACTAAAATATGATTTTGATGCAAGATATATCCACAGACATGATCATTGTACAACCATTCTGAGGACAACCATCAACTCTCTGATGGGATCCCAGTTCCACTACACAAGTGGAAATTCATGCCTGGAACTGTTAAGCTGAACATGAGCCCATGACTAGATTTAACTAAAATGACATGCTGTCAACCTGCCTTCTAAGCACTTACGTTGATATCAAGATGGATGCTATTCTTGGGGCTGATCAGAGTAACTTCTCTTTATAAAAAATGATAGTGAATGCAAAATCTTTTGGCTGTTCATGATGCTAAGAATAAGGAACAACTACTTACTTGGCCCTGAAAATGACATTTATATTAACCTTTTTGGCTCAGTGAGTAGCATAGCAGAAGGGGTGAGAAGAAAGTAAAAACTAGAGACCAGCAAAGAGACTTCAAAAGAATGGCATAATGATTGCTATCATAGACTCATAACAGCTGTAGTTTTATTCACTGGGCCTGCATGTGACTGAATCTGTCATCAGCAGCCAGTCCTAGGCAGAGGAGAAGCTCAAGAACTCCACCTTTGGGGTACTGACACATTTGGGGAATTGGGATTCATTATTTTTTGGTACAACTAGTATGAGAGAAAAAGATTTGTAGGGAAGGCAGTTGATGGTGGTGGCATAAGGTTAAGGTAGGTAAGTGTTATCAAAAGGCATTAAACAAATGTATAGAATAGACAAAGCACAATTGTATTGATAAAAGGGAGAGTGGTTGTGTACCATTTGGCTATAAGAGGAACATCTGTCATCCTCTGTCATTATAGCACTTTGAAGTCTAAGGCTTGGCATCATGAATTTGAAGCAAATCTGAGCTGTTTAGTTATATCCTATATCAAAAGCAAGCAAGCAAAGAAATAATAATGAATGTGTATATCCATAGCTGTGAGACAATTTTATGATATAGATGCCTTCAATCTTATTGTGGTGATTGTGTATACTATATATTTAACACAGATACATTATTGTTTTTCCACTGTATATGCCAGAACAGTTAGCTGAAATCTTTGGAGAATTTTTTCTGTCTACATCTTACATCCTGACTTAAAAGCACTGCAGATATATAGACACATGGGTCATGTATTTGGTTTCAAATGATTCTAGGGGTTTGAACTGATATCCTCACATAGAAAGTTTTTTAATACAGTCAACTCTTGAGACATGCTTTAATAGTGCCAATTCATGAAAAAGCATTGCATTAGGATACAAGTAAACTTTACAGAGTGTAAATTATTACAAAAGATTTTTGTTGTTGTGATGCATTCTCTTTATATACTACACACAAGGACCCATACCACACATATATGCCCTTTATGCTAGTCTGAAAGAATATTTGCATAGGTGCATAATGCTATGCCGTTTTTCAGAGGTATCTTACCTGGTCATTTTCATAAGTGGTTTTGATTGTTTTCTACACACATAGAGGAATTAAAATTCTAAACTCAAAGGTTTATGAAACTTAAGAACATCCTCATGAAACTAGTTGTGAGGGAGAATACATACAGCAAATGGTAGCTTCCTATGACATAGTTAGAACTCTCTGGAAAGTTTATATCCCAACGCCATTTTTGGATGCATGGGACTGGTCATTTCAATAAGAATTCTGTTTGTTGTTAAATATGCTCCTGGCTGAATTCTTCCACCTGAGAAATTAAAGCATGCGTGCAGATAAGGAACTGAGAAATTCACAAGACTCTGTGTTATCTGATCATATTTTAAATTGTTTATCTCATAGAGCAAAAAATATTATTTTTACTTAAAATTTTGCAGCAAAAATCATTGAAAACTTTGCCTTATGCCATTTCATTTTCCCTAATAAAATACTGTCTGAAAATACTTTTAAGGACAAGCAGGCAATTCTGTAGGTGTGCAGAGAGACGTGACATAGTCTTTCTATTAATAAATCACAACATTTCAACATTCTGATTTAACCGTTCCTCTTTTTGCCCTTCACCAACTCGAGAATGAAGAAAATCAATAAATAAGATTGCACTTACCACCTCATACAATTTCTTACCAGTCAGGGGCACAGCTATCCAATTAGGACTTGAGATTTGCTGA
Organism: Sigmodon hispidus; assembly: GCA_004025045.1. Lineage (NCBI taxonomy): Eukaryota > Metazoa > Chordata > Mammalia > Rodentia > Cricetidae > Sigmodon > Sigmodon hispidus. The sequence goes on from PVIH01013446.1 coordinate 52,512, forward strand.
ACATTTATTACCATTTTCCAATTTATTCAGAGAAAACTTTTGCAGACCCATTTGGTATAGGCAATAAGTATTGCATTAATGTAAATCAGTATTGACTGTTTTGTGAACTGCAGTGAGGAATACAGTGTCCATAACACAGTTGCTGCCTTTTTATTTTTCACTTAATATCAGACAAATGACCTAAGGGAAAACATTCATTCATTTCAAGAGAATATAACCAAAAATGTATTCATGAAGAATTCTACAACTATTATATTTCCCTTTTCAATAATAATTATCTTCTAAGTGACACTAGAAAACTATGCAAATATAAACATATAGAAAGACCAATAATTTTCATAAGAATCTGTAGTCTTATATACAAACTATAAATAATTATAATATCAATACTAAAGGCCTATGAAGCAGTCATCTTTGACAGTATGCTTCTTTTAGAAAAGTCTCTTCTCTGCACTTGCTATGTGCCATGCTTTGTGTGCATTGGGTTATCTATCAGTGAGCAAAGCAGTCTGGGAACGCTGTTCTTAGAGAATGTATTAGTAGCATAGGGAGCAAGGAAACTTATTAAATAAATCACTTCACATGTGAAATTGTTATGATGAAAAGAAAACATGAGCAAGATTTCTGGGGTGAGTGACAGAAGCAGAATAAGGAGAGAAAAGCAGCTTCTTATGAATAATGCTGCTATGAACATTATTTGTAACAGCAAGAACCTGGAAACAACCTAGATGCCCCTCACCTGAAGAGTGGATTAACAAGCTGTGATACATCTACACAATGGAGTACTACACAGCAGTAAGAAAAAAATGATATTCTAAAGGATGGATATGGAAAATATCCTCCTGAGCAAGGTATCACAAACCCAGAAAGAGAAGCAGAGGATATACTCACTCATTAGTGGACTTAGAGAGAGAGAGAGAGAGAGAGAGAGAGAGAGAGAGAGAGAGAGAGAGAGAGAGGTCATGGTATACAAGAACTCCAGGTTAAAACATAGCTAAATGACACAGTGCTTCACTTCTGCACTGACGGCCTCTGGCATGGGTGTGGATGAGGAAGGACTCATTTTCTTTAAGAGGCTGGTCATAGAGAGTTTAATTATGATGCAGTAATAAATGAGCAGCATGAATGGGCTTTTTTGTAAGTAGGGAGATCATAAGAGTGGGTATGAATCTGAGAGGTCTCATAACTGAGTTTGATGGGGCACATGATGTAAAATCACCAAATAATAAATAAACACATTTTGCTAGAAAAAAGGCAGCTTCTTGTATTAAGTAGGATGTCAAGTTCAGTCATTACTGAGCCAGTGCTGTCTACGTCATGATTTGATGGGTGTGCTGGGCCAGCCAAGCAAGCACCTGAGGACAGAGCATTCCCGTCAGAGGCACGACAAGGAGGAGAACTCTAACCAGAAGTACAGATGATCCATTCATTCTAGGATTCAGAGTACTGGACATGGAGAGCGGAAGGGAAAATGAAAGAGGTGTACAGTGAAAGAAGGAAGCTTGGGCCATGTTAATATTTTTTTCTCATTGGGAGTTAAACAGAAAGATGCTTAAGGGTTTAGTTCAGTGGAATGATCAGTGTTAAAAGCACTGTCTGCTAGTTCTGCTAAATAATTTAAACCATTAAAACCTAGCCTTCTTTTTACACAGGGGTTTGGTTTCTATGTGTGTTTCTATGTGGGAGTGATGAATGTGTGTGTGTGTATGGGTTTGTGTGTCCGTAGTGTGTGTGTGTCTGTGTGGGGGGTAAAGAATGCATGCGTGTGTGTTTGTGTTTGTTTATGTCTGTGTGGGAGGTGATGAATGCATGTGTGTACACCATGCACATGAATGAGGGGGCAGAAGTAGAAGTTGAGTAAGTTCTTCGCTCACTTACATCCTCTTTATTTCCCTCTATTCTTTTTTCCTTCTTCTTTTTTAAAATAAGAATCTTACTGAAGCTGAAGTTTTTCTTTTTTGGCCAGTCTAGCTGTTCATCAGGCTTAGCAGCAAATGAAATTACCTGCCAAGCCACCTTGCTGCTCACCTCACAGGATTTTTTTTTTTTTAAACAAAAGTTTTTAAACTAACATAGAAAACTACAAATCTTAATGGGATACCATGTTATGCTTTGATCTATTAAGTATCTATGCCTCTATCTATCAATTATCTGAACATAGGTACAACATGAAGAATATTAATATTTAAGTAAACTTAGGTAACTGAAAGAATAAAAGGGGATGAAATTATTAACTCTCATACCTCCACCCCTTCCCCACATGATGACTCTTAGTCACAGGTTGGAGCAGCTTAGCAGTGGTGCTCTTGTCTCTGATGTCAGAGACAGAGGAGATGGGTTTGGTGTCTCTGATGGCTTGGGCAATGATCCTGAGTTTACAAATTATTGGACTTTTGTAAAGGAGATTCAGTTGCTGCTGTGAGAAGGTCTACGGCTGAACACATCAGAGAAAGGGCATGACCATGAGCCAAAGAAGATGGATGGGAGATTAACACTTTTGACTCTTGTTAGTGTCTCCATTGACAAGTCTGGAAGAAAACAACTGAACAGAACAAACAGAGTTGGAGTTTTAACATCTCAAAATAGAGTTTAGAAGGGTGTACTTGCTATAATTTAATAACTTGCAATATTTCAGAAGCAATAATTTACTAATTATTATTACTTTCATGAAGCTTCAAGACCCAGTTCACTTCCAGTCTGCAAAGCATGTTATATTGATTCTTATAAATTTATTCAATATGGCTCTGCCAATTCTAGTTTTGACATTTCTTGTTTAATAAGGCTTTATTAGACAATTATCATAACTATTTTTTTCTAATAAAATCATCCCAAAACAAACTGAAAAATAAAGGATCTCAGGCTTGCCCACAAAACAACCTGAGGAGAACATTTATTTTTTTCTTTTCTTTTTAAAAATACATATTTATTATTTGGTGTTTTTACATCATGCACCCCATCAAACTCAGTTATCAGACCTCTCAGATTCATGCCCACTCTTATGATCTCCCCATTTACAAAACTGCCCATTCATGCTGCTCATTTACTTACTGGAGCATAATTAAACTCCCTGTGGCCAGACTCTTAAAGAAAGCAAGTCTTTCCTCACCCACCCTTCTGCCAGAGGCCATCAATGCAGAAGTGAAGCATTGTGTCATTAGTTTCTTTTTATCAGATAACTGCAATTAGTATGAAGTGGACAAAGTCTAAAATATAGTTACAATTTTATATCATATTATGCAACTTTCAAGTGGTATCATAATCTATATAACTTTATAGAAAAATGAACTTATATTAATAATTTGAACATTTTTCCTTAGCTTACTGGTCATTTTAAACATACAGAAACTAGAGTATTCAAAGAAAATATAATTTCTTTGGGGTAGAATAATTTGTATTTACTTCATTCATACCTAATATAACACTAGTCATACGTTGGATGTCTGAATAATATTTACTCAAAACTCTTTTTTGCATCATATTCTTTCTGGTAGTTATAAATAAGAATAACCTCTTTTTCTTAACTTGTTGAGTATCTCTAGCACTGTACAAGCAATTATGAATTTGGATAGGTGTTTCACTGACAATTAAGAAAAGTAACTGACAAAATTATCAGTAAGATATAGTTTAACTTTATCTTAAATAACAGTATTTTAAAAATTAATTCATATAGTATGGTAGAATGTTTTCTGTATTATGTAAATAAAGAACTGTTTGGCCCATGGACGGCACCGTAGAAGTGGGTGGAGAATCAGGGGCAGCCAGGTAGGAGAAGGAGGGTGGAGTTAGTCACTCTCAATCCATCCTCCACAGAAGCAGCATGTAGGAATGCAGGTGAGCCATGGGCTGTGGGGCATAAATGGAAATGGGTTAAATTAAGATGAAAGAGCTAGCTAGTAATGTGCTTAAGACATGGGCCAAACAGTATTAAGTTAATATAAGCTTGTGATTCATTTCTTTGGGGGACAAAAGCCTCGGGCACGAACCAGGTTCCAACCGCCTCCACGGCCACGCCAGGTCACAAACCACCTGGACCCAAAACAGGCACCGGGAAAAACTTACTACAACAATATTGTGAACAATATCCTAAAAATTATTATTATTGTTATAGATTGATTGCAACATTATTTTAATTCCTAATCCCAGACATTGCACACAGAGCTATTTCAGCTAACTAAATGTTAAATTCATCGTGAGGCAGCTAAGATTCAGTCTCATTAGTTGTTTTAGATCAATTTATTTTGATTAGTGCATGACTACATTCTATGCAACTCTAGCCCAAGATTCACTGATTTTAAACATTCCTGCCCTTTACTCTCACACTGCTAACCTCCTTTTATCCTTAGCTAAGTAATACTTTTTACCATCCTGTTTATTACTTTCAAGTCTTTATGCCCTCAGAGTTGTATTGATTAAGATGTATGCAGTGAGTTAATGAGTCCACTTTGTGTCTACATATTCCCCCAAAAAATTAATAATAAAAATTGATGAAACTGCTGTGAAATATAAATAAAATATCCTAAGACTGAGACCTTATGAAGCAATTATACACATGCTACAATGGAGACAGAGACAAAAGAGATGTGCAGTATAAGACACTGGCTATAAGGGAGCATGTGACTTTTTTTCTTATACAATACTTTCCAATCACTGTTTCCTCTCCTTCTGTCTTCCTCCACCTTCCCTTCCCCGACACTCATGCTCCCTCTGTTTCCTCTTCAGAGAAATATTTCAGGTAATCCTTTTTTTTTTCTTCTCCAGGCTTTGTTAACCTTTGAACACATTGCTTCAGAATTAGCTTCTGTTTAGTTAATGAAGTTTATTTTCCTTTAAAAGTACCAACTTACGATAGATCAAGGGCACTCTTGACTAGAGATTTAACCCAATAGCAATATAGTTTTTTACTTTTGAAGGAAGCACAAAGCTGAAAATTAAAGCTAATGTTTCCCACATATTATCTATATTTATTTTTAATCCTATAATCAATATCACTTTCATTACCAGTATGTTGTACTTGTCACTAAAAACCTAGCTGAACAATACAACATGCAAGACTAATGAAAAAGTTAAATATAAAATTATTGCATTTGTCAGGTCTTACTTTTCCAGAAATTAAAACTTGACCATTAATAATGCAGCAGTTTTATGATTTAAAGTGGAAATTTGCAATACTTTATCATGAAATACAATTTTCTCATTACTTTTATTTTTTTTAAATCAAAAGTACTATAACCTATAGGTTTATTAAAATAATGAAAAAAACTAAATTAAAATTCAGATCTCACCAGTAAAGTAACAGAATTATATGTGGACCCTGCCCATTCCAGGACTTATTTTGAAAATTTAATATATCTTGCAACATAATTCAAAAGACTTATATGAATAATATTGTCTACAATTCATTAATATGCATTTAATGTTTAAAACATTTAATTGGCCTTTATTATTTTCCATTTTAAATGTTTTGTTTTTTTCCTTTCTTTTTTTTTCTTCCTTCTTTATTTTGTATTTATCAAAAAAAAAACAAAACACAGTAAAAAGAATTTAAAATGTGGAAGAGTTAACAATAACTATACAGAGGATAAGAATTATAAGCATGGCTTATCAAGGGTGGAAATACAAATAAGATTGCTACACATATATTTTCTTTGTGTTCATCTTTCCCTCTGAATTTTTTTTTCCATCCCTGTATATTCTTATTCAAGGTCTCTTCCCCCTCCCAACACATCTGGTCATTTTTCTTCTCTGCAACTCCCCATCCCCTCCCTGGGCAGGGAGCAGACAGTCCTATGGTCCCACTGACTCAATAATGCTTAGATCAGTCTCCACTTCTGGCCAAATCCAGTTCTTTCCCCCCTCCCTCAAGAGTGAGTCAGGTGTTCCTATAGTTGGACTGGGGTTTGA